>CM070043.1:11821394-11843583 GCA_036250615.1 Ptychadena robeensis
TGTATTGTACAGCGCTGCGTAATATGCTGGCGCTATATAAATAAATGCTAATAATAATATTCATAATATGAATAATTCAATATTCATAATATGAATTAAACTTCTGCACACCAAAAGGGTCATGTGCACAAAACATTCTGATCGTTAGCTCAATGCCAACCTCAACTTTTGCCAACTAGTTCTCTTACAAATTCTACAGTACTCCACATTGATAACAAAGTATTTAGGTATTGTTATAATTTATTTTAATAAATTTTTTACAACAGACAAAGTGAGCTGTCAGTATAATTATTATGTGTTCTCCAGGATGCCCTTCAAGAAATGTCTATATAGCACATAAACTATTGCTGACATGCATGCTGTCTTAAAATGTCTTTCACCATTTCAAAATGGTGGGCTGCTTTTTCCTTTAAAAATTTTTCTAGAAATCTAAGTTAGTGTTATTTTATACATCTTTCTTTATAGATTATGTAGCAATGACCTCATCTGCTCTAGCGACAACACACATCCTTGACTTGGTACACCTATGCCTGTCCATACAGTAAAATGTCCCAGGCAGCCCCTGGTGTCAGTGGCAGCCTTGGGAATGCCCACGCTGTTTCCCTCTATTGTCCAATTGGAGTCGCAGGAAACTTGGTTGAAGACTGTAACAGACTGACAACGCTAGAGGATGCCACTAGCTTACCTTAAATAGGCAAGTTATTCAGATTGTGGCTCAGGTTTACCTATTTTGGTAAATCTACCCCAAGTCACACTTGGTATCAAAGTCAGGGGGGTTAAACAAGTCCAAAAAAAATCAAATTCCATCTGAACAGCCAGGCATTATTAAGAAACAGATGTGATGTCTCCAAGGGTCATGACTCCCCGTGACGTCATGGACCGGAACAGTAAGCGTTGGAAAAAATTTCCCCTACTTACTGCGCAAGACCTGAAATCAAGCCTCTTTCTTCATGGGATGCCTAGGAGGAAGGATTTCTCCAGTGGAGCTCAGAAGATTTTTTTACATCGTAGACAAGAATGCATTGAATAATTTTTTTTAAATGGCTTTTTTTTTACTGGCTGATCGAATGAAAGTTTTTTATTTTTTACCTGACTCTTGATTGTCGGTCTACAACATGAGCATGAAACTTGATTGCGGGGCGCAGACCCGAGCATGGCTAACGCGATGTGATCGACCGAGTAGCGTCATGCACCAAGTATGGCAATGCTCGAGCCGAACACATATTCGGCCGAGCCTGCTCGCTCATCACTATTTATTAAGTCTGATAGCCGTTGTCCCCCACTGGCTTATTGCTGCATTGAAAGTCCCATAGCTTGTAGGACTCACTTTATCACCAGCTACGGAGAAAATAAGAAGAGAGAAGTGGAGCTTTAACAAATCTTTGCTATTAAGTTGCTGCTGTCACAGAAGGCCTAAGGAAACCAGGCCCTTAAATATGACTGCTACAAAAACATTGACAGCCACTCCCACCAGTCCTTTGAGCCTCTAAGACTTAAAGTATGCAGTGCGGTTTATTTAATGTGTTTTGCAAATGTAGAAAGAATAATAAGAAAGTAAAAGTTGGGCAGCTTCTCATGTCCTGGAACAAGGTAATTGTGGTGATGACAGTTGATGTCCAAACAAAGAGAGAAAACACATTCATCTCTCGCGTCTGTTAAAGAAATGTCAACAAAACAAACAACCGGCTAGAATTGTTTTCCTAGGATCCTGATGGGTATAGCAGCCTCCAAGACTGTAATGTTTTCTGGGTAACAGGGTAGACAAATCTTACATCCTCTGGTAGATTTGGCTACAGCTGCCTCCTTTAAATTTACAGGGGGAAGTAAACAGTAAGGTTAGGTTGGTGAAGCTTGTGTGATGTTGATGGGGGTCCCTGGGGAAATTACACTTTGCTTTTTTGATAGTTAAGCCCTTGAGCTGTCCAAATACGATACTTCATCTTTAAAACTGAACTATAGACAGCTGTAAAATAATGATTGAGTGCTTATCTGTCATCATACATACATTTCTTTTTGTATTAGCATTTTGTATCTTGTATACAAACTATCAAGTATATTCAGAATTCAGATTACTCTCTATCCAAATGATCTGAAAGGCAAAATGTTCCCCCAACTTATTAAATCAGTGGTGGCCAACTGAGTTGATATGGAGGGCAAATAACAAAACCTGTTTTAATTGATACTTCCAGCATGAGGGAACACTGTAGTGTGGTAATGCACATTATGTGTCATCTACATCGTCAAAGGTTATGTGCCGCAATATATACTATACAATCACCCCCCCCCCCCCCCCGTTCATTGGTCGAATAGTGGGAGCATATACACTCACCTGTCTGCTGATCCCCTGCCAACACTAGAGGAGAAGAGGAGGAGAGGCGAGGGACTTGCTCAGACACCATCTGGGTCGCTGATAGGCTTTTATGTACACCTATCTTGTAATTTTATCACCTTACCTACTCTTTCCACTCTAAGAAGATCCTGGGCCAGGAATGGTCAGTGGGGGATTGGCGGACAGATGAGTTTCTATGACGTATGCATTAACAGTTAGGTTTCAGGGCCACAGGTGGAGGACTGAGGGGGGCCGCCAAAGAGCGCTCAAAGGGCTGCAGGTTCGGCACCTGGGTATTAGATTGTAGGTACCATCGGGCAGGGCCCTCAACACACAGGTACAGGTTATGACACAGGAGGAGTAATCTTGTGTTGTCTCAACTCTTTTCTTATTATCATTTATTTATATAGCACCAACATATTACGCAGCGCTGTACAACAAATTAATCTCATCCACATATGTAATGTGTTTTGGGACATCCAACTAATCTTTTATTAGCAAAAGTATTATACAGTGTATTGTCACTTACTGAGTGTAGATGAGACACTGTGCAGTGTTGAAACAAGAGTAGCAATTTAGTAGAGTAAATAAGTAAAATGTCTTTAATAGTCAAAGCATGTCCAGTTTAAACATTTCTCAGGCAACATTTTACTTTGAAATACTTAGGAACTTTGGTTATCCAATGACTGCAAACATATCCTGTATACACAAATAGTTGTATATTTACAGAGTGATGGAGTGGTAGTACATTCATCAAGAAACTTCAGAGGGTCTGATCAAATCAACGTCTGTGGGAATTTCCACTCCCAGCTTCCTCCTTCCTGAAACTAAGCCATAAACCTGCCTGGGTTGATCATTGTCCTGTGATGTGCCACTTTATCCAGTCTAGAAGGGTGACAGCTATAATGTATCACATGGCCTTGCTGTGCCAGAGGAAACCGGTTGTGTTCAGGACCTTTTAAAAAAGGGATTTTTATATTGTCCAGCTCACAATAAAATATTAACAATGCATATATTAAAAGGCAATTCATATTTATCAGATGCTGAAACCGAGAACCTCCAAGTCATCTGTACATCAGTACAGAACACGGCAGTTCAAATGCAGATTAACACACATATTTCATGGGGGTTGGTTACATTAAGGCAGTGGTTCCCAAACTTTCCTTGCAGGGCCCCCCTTTTCTATTTAGGAACATTATAGAGCCCCACCCCCCTATTCAAACACAGGTTGAGAATGATGTCCCGCGCCCCCTGAAATACCTTCCCGCCCCCCAGTTTGGGAACCCCTGACTTAAGGGAAGAATTATGTTGTACATTTTGGAAAATAGCCATCTTTGTGTCCAAACTTTCAAGATCCATGGTGCTTACAAAATGTGCCCACACGGTTAAAAAAAAGCTTTATTGAAAAAGAAAAAAGAAAGTTTTTATTCATATTTTTACAGTGCAAATCTTACATGGTATGTGTTTAAATTTTGTAACTGTATTGGAATATTTTACTTGGTTTGATGCTTGAAATGAACAATATGCAGGTTTAACTAGGAATGATTAATTAAGGTAAAATGCTGTATCATAAAAAAGCGATAATTACCCTCCGATATTAAAGCCTACAACTGTAGATAGAATGGGAGGCCATGGAATATATATCGGGAGGGGGTGGGGGGTTAGTAAAGAAAGGTGGACCACCCCACTTGCTCTAAGGATCAGCTGAAATACTTTGGCTATTGGGTGAACATCACAGATAATGTAGGTATAACTGCAGAATAAAACATAGGTAAAAAGAAAAACATTAACTGTCGGTTTCTGGATCCATGATGACTAAAAGTCTATGAAATTTGTGCCCAGGGCTGAATATGGGAGGGAAAGGAAATAGTCAACGATTGCCTACCAATGAGCTTCTCGTTTAAGAAGTGCCAAGATACAGTTGTGTAAGATTTGCATACTTGCCCAATGACCTAGCTCTATGGTTTTGATTAAATAAATTCCTATAAATATAAATGCCAATTCCCACTGCACTGCACTCGAGCTTCCTCGATATAATCCATGTCGCCCGATACTTTGTTCTACTAATTGATCCAGCTCAAAGAAAGCTAGATTTTTTTAATAGAATCAAGCACAATCGAGTTCATGGCACTCGATTGTGCTTGAATCTATTAACAAATTGAGCCATGTATGCCTAGATTTAAGCTAGCCATACACGTCAAGATTTTCTGTTCAATCAACTAAAAAAGATAAATTTTTTGGGGTCAGGGAAATCTGTGATTGATTGTATGTTTGTTAACTGTAGTAACAGATATTTGATCAACTTTCTGTAGATAGACTGAAAGTGTAATGCATTTCAATACAACCAATTTAAATTTACCAACATGTCCAATCCTTTTTCAATCATTTTTTTTCCCAATTTTAATTGGTTTAGGTTGATCTAACCATGTGGGCTGCCATAGATTTTCAACCAATCAACCAAAAAAATTGATTGGATTGAGTTGATTGGATGAAAAATCTAGTCGTGTATGGGGGGCTTTACTTTATTTCTTTCTGTCACATTGGGTCACACATCACTTATAACCACACTGATCCTTTTCCTTCAAATTTTAACCTTTAAATAGTACACTTCTATTGTGAATTTAATCATGCCTTCGATCAGTTAAGCTCTACCCACCATGATGTTTTTTTTACATATAAGACCAATAGAAAGACTTGGGAGGCTAGATAATGTGCAAGAAATTTTTCTTATAATCTCTTAATCTAATGTTTTATGGTTTTCCATGAAGGTAACCACTGCTTATAAATTTCTTTATTATATGTTCAGTTTGAATTGTTTCTGTTTTTATCAATGTGGTGTCTAGTCAGATCACATCCTGTTTAAGCAGGGAACACATGGCTCTATATATACAAGCCGTTCGGGTCCCAGTGTGATGGCATCATTGCGCTGCTGCCCGACATCGAAGGAGCTGATAGGGCAGCACTGCTGTGTCTCCAGCTCCAACAATGCTTTGTATGGAGACCCAGCGGTCTCCATGCAAAGCAATGGACATAGACTGTGATTTACAGTCATGTCCGATATCCCTGTCATGTCTTATAACAGGGATGGCCGCATAGATATGGGCCAGATAAATGGACGTGAGAGTGCACGGTGCTCAAAGTGACCATTGATCCGGCCCCTATCTATGCGTGTGTTCCTAGCTTTAGTGTTTGTAGAAGAATGAATTCCAAAGCCGTAATTACACATAGCTCATGGTGTTTACTAGTGGGGGTCACCAGTTTTCTGATTTGAATTGTCTGAAACAACAGTTATTCTCAGTTTATAAAGAAAAGAAATCTCTTGTATGGACAACAGAAATAGCTATTCATTTCTATAGCTTAAAGGTAGTCAAATACATAGACACAGAAATAGCTATTCAATTCTATAGCTTAAAGGTAGTCAAATACATAGACACTCTTACCATAACATGTCCTGTAGACTAAAAGAGTTCCTGTAATCACTGAGACTAGAAGGACATCTGACTCTTCTTTATTTTTCCCAGCCAGCATGGTGATCCTGTTCAGTCCTGTTCTCTACTTTTCATATAACTGATATGTCATTAGTACTCTAGCTGCTAGGTCTGGAACACACACAGGTTTGGGAAAGGCATAACCCCAGGTCCTTCTCCCGGGTAGGTTCCCCTGACTTCCTCTGTTCTTCTGACATTAGGCTAATTTATGGCAGACAAGTATAAGTGTGAAAGTTCATTTCACCTTGTGCTCCTACAACATGTAGAGATTTGCAGATGAGCACTCTGAGCCAAATGTCTGCTTTTCTGTCTACTGTTTGTGCTATATGGACAACAGGCCTCAGGTTGTAGCATCTGTTGCCACAGACTTTAAGGTCCTTATTATTTGTAATGCTCTATGGCTTAAGCTGGGCATAGATGTTCAGGAATACTGAAGATCATGACTTCATCACGCGTGGCCGGTCGTGCCGAGATGGGGACCCCGGTCCCCATTCAAAAGAAATGCAATCGAGCTAAAAAATTACAGACATGTCCGTAATTTTTTTAACCGGTTTTCTGGCCAATTTACGGCCAAATTGAAATTTTAACCTTTAGATTTACACCTGATTTTGTGGCCGATCGACCAACGCGCACACATCTAAATGTCTATGCCCAGCTTTATTGTTTCCCTACAGATCTATTTTTTCTTTAATTTATTTATTATGCACTGACATATCTAGCATTATATTATTGAAGGCAGCAAATTACAGACTTCAAGCAAAGTTAAGAGACATGATAAAGGAGGAGATGAGGACCCTGTCTATACAAGCTTACCATTCTCAGTTCACAGGTGTACAAACCCTGAAGGTAACCATATCAGAAAGATGTTCAGATGTATTTTGCTTCCAGCTGGCCGTGATATTGTCTACAAAAGAAGAGTAAAAATTGGAAACCATTAAATTCCCCTCCCCTTAATCAGAGGTGTGAAACTCTGGCCTGCGATTTACTTATATTTTGTTTTATATTTTATTTTAAGATGGTCGTTTACATTTTATTTAATTAATTTTAAATGTGTTTTATTTGACATTTGAGGTCACATATGCTATAGTATAGTATGCTTTGCTTGTCCCAGATTCAATGTCTAAATTAAAATTAAATTGGTTTCCATATGAAAAGATGAATCATTATATCTGATGAGGAAATACTCAACTGTAGACATTTTACGTATATACAGTGCTGCTTGAAAGTATGTGAACCCCTCAAGTGGTGTAGATGTTCTGTTGGTTAACCATGATTTTCTATCTTCTACATCACCAGTGTTTATTATGAAATGTCAGATATAGTGTTCATCAATTGCATGTACTTGTTAGTGGTTTGTTTAAGTGCCCAAAACTACATGAAACATGGACTTAGTGTATGTGCAAAGTAAGTGAACCCCCAGTGCATTGGTTAAGTCGAGCGGTAATAAAGACGCAGGTGCAAACACATTTGGATGCTTAATCATCACTTAAGCAGACCAATGAAATGAGACATCCTTGGAAAACCAACCTGAAACCACTGTGGGCCCATACAAACAACAACAATGCCAAGAGCAACAAAGGAGATATCCGAGGACATGAAAGAAGAGGGTAGTGGACAGCACATCAGTCTGGGGAAAGGCTTATAAGACCAGCTCACAAAAGATTCCAGCTCCAATCCCCACTGTACGACAGATAATTTACAAATGGAGGGCCTTAAACATGACAGCAACTTTGCCTAGAAGTGGACGCCCACCATCAAAAATATCACCCAGAAGCACCAGAAAGAAAAAATAATAAAACAGGTAAAGGCCAACCCACACATCACACCCTAGAGAGTTGCAGGCCTCTCTGGCAGCTCTGGGGACAACAGTGCAGCGTCTACAATCAGACGAAATTGAATAGCCATGACATCATGGGGGGTTGACGAGAGGAAGCCTCTGCTCTCACAAAAAGCACACAAAACTGCCCGTTTCAACTTGCCAAAGAGCCTTGGACAAACCAGAGGCCTTCTGGAAGTCCATTCTGCGGACAGACGAGTCTAAAATAGAATATTGGTCACAATCAAAACCGGACATGTTTGGAGAAAAATCAACACGGCATATGAAAAAAAAGAACCCCTCCCAACCGTGATGAAGTATGGCGGTGGAAATGTGAAAGTCTGGGGCTGCTTTTCTGCTGCTGGGCCTGGACGACTCCATACTTGTCCAAGGAACATGAATTCTTCGGGTTATCAACAGATTCTCGACAGAATCTTCTGCCATCAGTCAGGGAAGGCGTTGACGAGGGAGCTGGGACGAAAGATGGATTATGCAACAAGGACAATGACCCAAAGCATTCCAGCAAGAGTACAAAGGAATGGCTTCAGAGAGAGAACGAGGATTCGCACTCTGATTGGCCCAGTCAAAAGTCCGGACCTTAACCAATTGAAATGTTGGAGAGACTGAAAAAGTTGGGTACATGCAGCCAGAATGTACCCCTCCAACGTCTCTAAACTGGCTGAGTTCTGCAAGGAGGAGTGGGCAAAAATCCCCATAAGCAGATGTGAGAGACGGTTAGTGGTTCCAGGAGACGTTTCGTTGGAGTAATGGCTGCAAAGGGGGAGAGCCACAAGCTAACTATACAAGGGTTACAACTTATGCACATTGTAAGAGATTTTCAGTGTGGACATAAAACCTCCTTTGTTTACTTAAAAATTGAAAATATATCTCTTTTTGTGTGTGGTCTACTATTTGGAAGGTGTGCTTTACAAATTGGGATTTAGATATATGCTAAATAAGGTTCTTTAAAGATTTTTTTGCACAAACAGTGACCATGTCTGGAGGGTTCACATACTTTCAAGCAGCACTGTACATTAGGGTTGGCCTGTTACTTTCTCTTTTGAGTTTTTAATTCTGGCCTACTCTGTGTTCGAGTTTGACACCCTTTCTTTAACCTTCCTAGTGTTTGAGATGAACCCAGTTCGTTTGTTGTTTGGGTTCGCGTTTGGGTTCACGTTCCCAAACGTGAAGTCAGCGGGCATCGGGTGCTCCCGATACACCCACGGAAAGCTGCAGCGATTGTCTTAACAGACTTTAATAGGCCTAGAGTCCATAGACCTCCATGTTAATGTCAAAACTGCGACATCGCTCAAAACTGTGACATCAGTGGTTCGCATCATAGACCTCCATGTTAATGAGGGGAGGAGGGAGGGCCATTAAAACGGTACACACTAGAGCTAGGGAGGTTAATCTGTTGTAAATGTTTTAATTTGGAGATTTTTCAGATGATACCAATTCCCACTTAAGACTGACAATGCTTAGATTAATGCACACATGGCCATAGACATGATTGAAAGATGGTTTAGTCTATATCAACTTGATATATACAAATATTGGCATTTATAATAATATATATAGTTACATGTATTTCCTATTAGATTGTAAGCCCCTTCGGACAGGGTTCTCTATTCCTCCTGTGTCATATGCTGTACCTTAGTGTTATCTTGTGTTGCATCTCATTTATAGTACAGCGCTGTGCAATATGTTGGCGCTATATAAATAAAAGATAACAGTAATGTATATACTAATGTAGAGCCCTTAGGCCACATAGCATACCACCTATGGTACAGCTTCTGTTGTGGAATTGCCCAGGACAGAAAACCCTACTTGTTGAAGAGCAGCACAAAATCTCCTTATCAAGAATGTGATCCTTTTTGTCCAGAAACAGCTTGGAGCAAGTAGGTCCATAGTGTGTGCAGGGGCCATACACCTCCCAACAAAACAAGCAAACTTTTATTATCCCAGCAAGCTGTGGACAGAGTCGTAAAACACATTGGCAGCAGGTCGTAAAAAATGCATTACTAAGCAGTTAATTATTTCTTAAGGGCCCGAAGCATTAAGGTAAGAAAATTTGTTCTTTGTTTTTTTTGTGCCTTATACATGAATAGAGACTTTGTTATATATAGATCTTATTATTATTATTATTAACATTTATTTATATAGCGCCAGCATATTACGCAGCGCTGTACAATACATTAGAGAGGAGATACAACACAGTATAACACACGGGTACAGGTAATGACACAGGAGGAGTAGAGGACCCTGCCCGGACGGGCTTACAATCTTATTAATTATTTTTCAGTGGCTTACAAAACAGCTTGCATAGCCTACTCAGTAATTAATTGGCCCTGCCAATCTTTAGTCGCCTTTTTGTTATGTATTACATAACATGCATATCATGTTTGTAAAGCAAGAGACACGTTTATTTGGGTTATTTATTATACAATGATATTATAATTACAGGAATGGGGAAAATGCATAACCTATTTATTTATCATTTTTAGCACAACATATTTAACATATAACTATAGTATATAGGGGCAGTTACCGTAGTTTCTTTCCTTTATGGGTAATGTATGATTATTATGTTAACATATTAATATGTGAGATATATATAGGAAGGGGACATGAGTGCCAAGAGGAAACCCATAACTCTGTAGAGATAGAGGATGCGTTGGAAAGCAAGGATTGGAGCCCAGCATCAGATTAGGTACCTACAGGTTAATTGATTTGTGGGTAGAGTTAGTATGAACCACAATGTTTTTGAAGACTCTTAAATTGTTGACTAGTTATAGACTGCAAGTAGGTTGACATACCAATTGCAAAGTATTTAAAGTAAACCATGAACCATAGGCCAATGATAGTCAATGACAGAACCATCTTGTCATGCAATAGCCATGGTTCTGCACCAGACATGAGACATTCCAAGAGTTGACTAACATAAACACACTGGCAGAAGTGACCATCATCTCCAAAGGCATTCCTTAAATGTAACTGCTTTTTAAAAACAATTCATTTGGTAGGTTTGTTAATTTGGTTTGGTAACAAAAATTAAGTATTTTGTAGGTAGAGCAGCACAGTTCTCCCCGTGTCTGCATGGGTTTCCTGTGGGTACCCACATTCCAAGGACATGCTGGTAGATTAATTGGCTATCCCCAATAAAATGTCCTCAGACAGTTTTTATATGAGTTAGACCAGTGGTTCCCAACCTGGGGTTGCAACTGGGCACACCATCAGGGGCGTCGGAGGGTGGGTAACACCCTGTGCTCAGCTCCGTGCTCCCCTCACTCTCTGTAAACCGAGTCCAGCTCCGGCTGAAAAATCTTGCTTAAAGTGGTAATCACAAGCTGAAATGTGGCAGCACCATCTCCTGGATGTTTTACAAATTTTTACCAGAGAGGAAATTTTGAAAAGTTTGCAGGTTAATAACAAAGCCCCTGAACATGGTTTCATCTCCACAATTGCTGGAGATATGTGAATGCAAGTTAGGAGGAGGGAATGTTATCCCAGGGTGGATTGCGAATATTTTTGACGAATAAGGGCTATTCAAAAATTTGTGAATATGGTGGCGGATATTCACAATTTAAATATTTAAGATAAGTGGTTGCTGAACATTGGCCGCGTCGGTTTGCAAACAGGTGGATCGGACTTTTAGAAAAATCCAACGTCCGGGGAACTTCGAATTCCCTGCCTATTCGGTGGGAAATTTATTCAGGAAAATGGGAAGTGACGTCCGTGATACCCTCTCCGGTATGGTTTCCGTGTTCCATTACTGGAAGTGATGTCACTTCTGTTTTTTCCTAACCCTATTCTTCCTCCGGACGGATTTTTTTAATTTGTGAATGCAGGTAGATGTTGGGAGGACACAGGCAAGAGAGGTCTTAAGGGAACCACTGACTCAAACTATCACCTAGACCCTAAATGTTAATGCATATGGCATAGGAACTCAATGTGCCCCATCAATATAATCAATGGCTTTGATGAGATCTATGAGGCACATAACCTTTGATATATATGACAAAAAATGTTCATTACCATACTACAGTGTTCCCTTATGCTTGAAGTATCATTTGTTATTAAAAAATGAAAAATAATGTCTTCTAGCTATGTATGCCTGCTGTCATTTTTTTCATTAAAAATCTTTATACAAGTCAGTATCGGTTGAAAATTTTATGTGCGGCCCTTTAGTGATGCCGGAGGGCCGCACTCGTGGCCCGCCATATCAACTCAGTTGCCCACCACTGACCTAGACTTTGTATTTAAGAGGAGCTCAAAATCTATATTCGTCATATGTAACTTATAATGAGGCTCTATATACATGGTCTGTTTTTGAGTGGCTGAGATACAGCAGCTGCACCTGGAAAGCAACTAGACATGAGCGTATGCACACTTGTGCACATGGTTGGTGGGCTTTTAGAAAACTCTATAGGGCAAACGGTTATCAACTGCTCATTTAAATGTGCTCCACCGTGTTTCAAAGTGATTTTAGCGATATGAATATGGGCTCTCTGTAAAGCACTGTTGCAAACATGTTGGTGCCTTATGAATACAAAAAAATAAGTCTCCTTAAAATACTATCATAAAAAGGCAAGTATAACACCCAATACCTGTGTACCAGAATTTAACTAGGTCATTCAAAAATTAAACCAAAAAAAAAGAGGTTCCTCTCTTGGTTCTTCAAAGAACTGAGAGGAGCTTAAACGTAATTCTGCTCTGAGACCATTGAAAAGTGGATATCTCTACCTAAGTGCACACTTCAAGACCCATGGAGTGACATGTAATGGGATTGGACATTTACTAAACAAAGCCATTATAAATGAAATATAGGTAGAACTTTACTTAATACCGTACATTATGCTTTAAATATGCCCAATACTCTTGTTGCCCTACATACTAGACCACATCATGTTCATCTAATTAGCATACTAGTAGGTGTCTCTTTATTTCCTGCTATAAGCGTTGGGGTACCCCAGGACACTGTGCCCTTCCACTTGTTTCCTTCATAACCTTTATAATAGTTGAATTTAAAATGAGAAATACTTGGAAGCTATTATGAAAGCTACCTCAACCCAGTGAGTTTCCCCCAATCCCCATCTTAAGCCCCCCCCCAATACACCTTAAGATCACTCCATACAATTTCCATTAAATCTGCCAAAAACTACTTGGTATAGTGGCCTCCCTGATAGAATACATTGTGATTGGAAGGTTTAGGTAGAAGGAAAGTTTATTATACAGAAATTGTATGGTAAGATTGTAAAGTATATGGGAGCCTTTACACTCTCTTGACCTCTTACAAACACACATTATCTAAACTGATGCTCATTGACAGATTGTAAAATAGAACATTAGATCCAAAAAAGTTTCATGCCAAGTGGTCTTAACAATTTAGTTATGAATGCTCGACAAAGAACAACTAATCAAATGTATGACCTATTACACTATAATTTGTGGTACAACACAGAGAAGCTAAATGGCACCCATGGCAATTTAAATATACAATTATGATCAACTCACATTTTCCTTTGATGACCATGCAGATGCAAATATAACCAACTGCATCTTGTATCTAAAATAAATAAAAGGGTCCGTGCTATTTACCTGTGTTGTAACTTCCTCTCCAGTAATGTTACCAAGACAGGAAGGACAAATGTTTCTTCTAGTCCAAAACTCTTTTCTCGGAAAACACTTGAAATGTATCTTTAACTATATTTTTGCTTAACATGCTTAAAAAGAAATTCATAATCTGATTCACTGAAAAGTATTTTCCCCAATATTTGTATTAGTGTATTAGTAAGGTCTGTTCTGTGGGCACTATATACCATAACATACGACTTTCCTTACCCTGCACATTCCCGGGATAATCGCTTGCTAACTTTGTCAAATGATGTTTTAACACATATTTAATTTGGGGTGTTAACTCCTTTCCTGACTGTTTAGTTTGCAACCTCCAGTGTTATCAGAACGTATTGAAATAACGCCTCTTTGAAAACCGTAGACACGTTTTGTTAAACCCGCAAAATGTAGCTTTCTTGCTTTAAAATTAATGAGGGTGATTTAGCGCCAGCATGAAATATTTCAGCTGTAATTATAATTGGGAATGCTTCAAAACATACGTCATGCTGATGATAAATTAGGGGATTAGAAGACGTCATTAAGTACCTAACTAGCCCTCATAATGACTTGATATGGTTCGCTCTAGCGTAATACACTGATGTGCTGATATGCTTCCAAACATTACCGCTTTTTCGATATTCTGTGCATCATGTAGAGACTCTTCTTAGATATGTGTAGTTTAACGCAATGCAAAGGCTAATGTATCCTGAGATATTTTGGGGGAACTTGTGTGTCTCAGTAAGGATACATATGTTAGGAAGAATGTTTTAAATACCTCTGCCAAGACGAACAATAAACACAGTTCACATATTTGTGAAAGAAGATGATTTATGGCAATCCTGGGACAACTGTTTATAGGAGCGCCAGTCCTCGAACTATTCTGTATTAACAGCAACTCAAGGTAAACATATCAGTCTGGTTGGAATCATTGGATGTTGCCTTGAAAGAAGGGAAGGCCAGATCTTTAAATATAATGAGGCTTCTGGGTAAAAAAAAAGGAGGATAGACAGTTATCTATAGAATATGTAAAACACTGCTGAGGCATTTGGTGACTTAAAACTCAGGAACAAATATCACTTAACAACACTAGGTTTGGTGTCACCCGGTGGCAGAAGATCGCTGTCTACTAAATGGCATCCTGCATAAAATATAGGTATAAAGGATATGTGCAGCCAGGGGAGGTGCTGCAGGAACATGCAGAGAAGACATAACCAAGGAAGAGAAGGGTTAAGCCTGCCATACGGCCGTCGGTCGGTGGCAAAATCGGCCGCCGATTGGGGGTGCCCACATGGGGCGACACATGTCCGATATTCTCTGGCCGATGCCAGCCGATGACGTTACTTTCAATGAAGACCGGCGTCTTTACAGAGCTGATCGAAGCAGCTCTGTCGGCACCCACTCTGTCGCCACCCACCAGACTTTAGGCTACCACTGATGTCTCAATCACATGGAGGTTAGAAGCACTGCGTTTCTGAGCCAGATCTCTACCAGTATACAGCATGCACATCTTAAGGAAAGCCAAGGGATTTGGGACTGTACCATTCGCAATGGGGGGGGGGGGGGGGGGGGGGGGGGGGACAGGTCACTGAACACTGCAACACTAGCATTGGAGCTGTGGTTCTTGAAAAAGAACGGAGTCCTTTAGCTCTTGTATGCAAAAAAAATGGTTGGTTGGAAAGTTTGGTGTCACCCACGTGCCATATGCACTCCCTGCATTGGGATATTTATACCAATGCCCTTATTATCAAGTATTTATATAGCATTGCCATTTTACACCTAGCCTGTTCCTCTCAAATTCTAATTATTCCACTGTCAAAAGGCCATTTTGTTGAGAGGGATCATCTGCACAAGTGGGGTGGGAACTAAATGACCCCGATTTAAAAACTCGTGATTTTTTGAAATCACTATTTGGCTGGGAAAGTTGCATAAAAAATGTGCCTTTCCTGTCGAAAATGGGATGGTTGACAGGTATGAGAGAGCATGGCGCAGAATAATCAGACTGTCCCAGATCATTCTAGGAATAACATTTAAAAAAATGGAGGATACCTCAATCATTTTCTTAATGTTTGCTCAGGGTATAATCTCAATCTCTTGTCCTTCACTGCCTTATTTCTGGTTTGATGTAATCCAATGTTAATCAGCCTTTTCCATTAGCCTATAAATAAATCACAATACCCTGCTACATTTATTGACATCAAAATGTCAATAAATCAAATATATTTTATGTAGCAATGAGCAGGGCCATTTCACAAAATGGATTCATTTTAACACAATGCCTGCAAGTATGAAAGGCATGCATTTATTAAAACCTGTATACCATGTGATACCTTTTGCACTCTGTGTTTTGGTAACGACAACACAACACAGCTGTTTTGATAAAATAAAATCTTCCTGAAAGCTACAAACTTGGGCGCCTAAATGAAATGTTTATGGGTATTTCTTAAATGACTTCCACTGAGCTGACAGCCACCGACAAGACTTACCCTAGGTTGATTTCTGACCCGCTTAAGCATGTGACCACCAACACATTGTGGATAGTGCAAATGATCTCCTCAATCTTACCATTGACCAGGGTTGTCCAGTAGCCCTGGATACCATACTTGTGTAAGTAATTCACCACCCTTTCATATCTAATTTTTCAAGCAATTTCAAGCATAGTCTACTGCTGTCAATGGGAAAGTATGAGTACATTTGATTGGAGTGGAGCCTCACAATTTAGCTCATCATAAATTACATCCTGGGAAATGTAGTGTTGGAAAACAACTTCTATAGGCCATTATATATAGTGACATATAAAAAAGAAGTTTACAACCTAACCTCAACCTAGCAGTATATCATTGGACTGGTGACAACAATAACAAGTTGTTAACAAGTAGTTCAATGGATCTTAAGCTAGGCATACATGGTCCGATTTTTCCATTAGATTGATTTATAAAAATGTTGAATTTAGTAGATTGTTTGAAAATTGATTTTTTTTGGGATCAAAATCTAATTGGATCCAAAAATGTGATCACAATTGAACATGTTGGTAAATTTCAGTAGATCATACAAGTATCTGATGGGTTCTCTAGGTATTTTTAATCAACATTTATCCGATCATACTATGGAGCAAGCACACAGGGCTAAGGAAAGGAATAGTTCTGTTTGGAATCAATCACATTATGTGGCGGTAAAATTGATACAAATGTAATACGATTAAATTTAATATGATAATATTTTAAGTCAATCAAGCGAAAATCTAACCGTGGTTGCACAGCTGTAGTCCTATTTTTCTTTGATGGGAATGGTAAGAACTCTAATTAAAGTGGACCACCTCCTCCTTCTAATAGGGCAGATTGGAGGTAAAAAAAAAACACTTCCCTGGTAAATCATAAAAAATCCAGCGATGCTCCACCTCCCCAGTGACTTGCGCCGCAGCGGCCCCAAGGAAACATGGGAAATTATACATCACCTGATGTCTCCTTTCCCATGTCCCCATGTGCTGGCAGGATCTGAGTCGTGTGAGGCGGAAGGGCAGAGTATTACCCAAATCAGAAGCGGATATGTGGATGGAGCAAGATGCTTCTTCATCTTTTCATCTTTTGGAGTTATTACTGTTGGAATGACTTACTTGGTGACCACTTTTTACAGTGCTGAAATGGATCAGACAGGGTTAGAGTTGTGAAAGTTATAATCTTAGCCAGCTGGTCCTCATTTTGAACCTGTGTTTGAATGGGAAGGGGGGCTCGAATGTTCCTAAATATTGAAGGGGGGCCCTGCAAGGAAAGTTTGGGAACCACTGATCTAAGCTAAGGAAGAAGGGGGAAATTTTCCATTGGGGATACTTGTTCCAGTGATAACTGGCTAACCTGGAATTGACCTAATTTGACAAAAATTGTACTTACTTCATGTTGTGTTTTGGGGATAGGAAGCGAAGAGTAATTTCCCTGCAGAAAAACATGCATATAAAAAGAAAAAAAAACACATGAGTAGGGTAAAACCCATTCTCCTTTCTATCCGAAACATTGAGCTTCCCAGGATCTAAAGAGGTCAAGTGCTAGGCTCTTGGCTGTCAGTCATTTTTTACTGGATTCTTCTCAAAGGTTCTCAGTAGTATAATATAGAAACTTCATGAGGAAAGCATCCCAGGGTAGAACTTACACAACAATAGAGAGACAAGTGCCAACCACTCATCCACCGTGATATTTGCCTGTTTATCTAAAAAGTAGATATCTACATACCCCATACAACACTTTTCTCTAGCTTAAATAAGAACTACTATATCAAATAAATGCAAGAAGCATTCCTTGAGAACCAACAACCAACAGGAACTCTCTGTGCAGTTTAATAAAACAACCTGCAAAGGCATTTCATTATAGAAATGAACTGGGAGAACTTTGGCTACTGGAAGATAAGGAGAGCTCCTTGTCCTTGACAAGTAAAGTGGACCTTCCACCCTACAACAACTAAAGCAGACCTACCACTCAAATGTGAAAAAAATCTAAAAAAATTCAGCGATACTCAACCTCACCATGTCCTCATGCGCCCACAGCCAGCCACATCTGAATCTGGTAATGCGAAGGGGCGGAGTGTGACCTGATTCAGATCCGGATTGATGGATGGAGTCAGACCGGAGGACCGGACACTGCAGACATGGCGATGTGGGAGCAGCCAGGAAAGATAAGTATTTATTTTTTCTTTTTAGGGGTCACTCGCCCTGGAAGACCCGATATGGGTGAGAAATATGTATATATAAAAAAAAAAAAAACGTTAAACAAAAAACAGCGGTCCGGATCAATGTTCAACTGATCAACACTGAGACCATATTTTTATTGGTTCAATGTTTTTCAATGTTCAATTAAATTTTAGGTTTTGTCAAAATATTATATTTGTTCAAAATATCGCATATTATATTTGTTCAAAATATCGCATATTATATTTGTTCAAAATATCGCATATTATATTTGTTCAAAATATCGCAAGGCGGAGATGGTGGGCATGCATTTAAATGTGGTCATCCCCACATCCGCAATCGGCCATCGCACCCATAGACATGAATGGACGCCTTTAAAAATTGCATCTCAATTCATTTTTTAACATTTCCCCATTCATTCTCATTGGGTGCGATCAGGGCGATCGCTTGCCATAAAAATCGCTAGCAATCACCGCTGAAGTGGAAAGTGAAAACATAGCCCATGGCCCATGTTTATGGTAACCTGTTGAATTATAGATACAGTGGGGGGGGGGGAGTATTTAGTCAGCCACCACTTGTATGGGTTGTACCGGTTTAGGCCTTATTTAGCATTCTTTGTATTCATTTAACTTCTTTGACCTAATGACCACTGTTACCAAGACCAAAAGTGAGAGAATATCTTCAAGAAGGACACTTCCTGCAGCATTTACTGTTTAAAAGAGAAGATTTTGAATTGATAATGCCAGTTGACAAGCACAACATCTGCAAGAAAACTTCAGCAGTTTCCTTGACCAAGGTATCTCCAAAAGAAGGAACATCCATGACAGAGAGGAGGATATCACTTTCCATTTCATCTGGAGACAGGAAGGAAAGATAATTCTAAAACAATACTTTTGTAACAAGCCCCTCCATTGTTATGGCTTGTCCCCAATTTGGTGCATGGGACGGTTGCGGGGAGGCCGGGGGTGGTCAACCGTTCACGTCTTGCCACTAGTGCGCAAGCATTTTTTTTTCGGCATTCAGAGTGAATGCACCAAACCCCGGTCGCCCCGGATCGCGTCCCTAGAGAATGAATGTTCGGACAAGCCCTAAATGATTAACTGGTACTCATCATAAGACACGTAGGGGGCTGCCATTGCTGCTGTGCCCTTTCTTTAAATACAGGTCTCATTGCTATTGCAGTGATGCTCTCGCATTTGGAAACGTCTATTGACCAAATCCCCAATTTCCATTGTAATCTGAGTCATTGAGAAAAACAGTATTGCCCTAAATTGACCAAAATACTCTACTATTGCCTGAACAAATGTAAGCAAATCACCACAATTGCCAAATTAAGCAATATATCCAAAGGAATAGCCACAATAAGGTTTTATTTTAAGCCTTTGTAGATCCAGGAAGAGATATGGCTTGTGCAGCAAGGACATTTGATAACTGGAGATCAAAGCTGCACTACTCTAGTGACAGACTCCATCAGATAAGATAGACAGCATACACAAAACTAGTTTATTTTAGGCTGTGTGTGTTTTCTTTACCTTGAATGCATCCATCATCCAATAAAATCCTGCATGTGTTTACAAAATAAACTGGTGTATTGTAACAATAATATAGAAATATGCAATTATTAGAAATAATAAGATAATCATGCTAATAAAGTTACTTTTAAGTTGTCATCATTTCCAATCTGCCTCTACAATTAAACCACAGCACCATTTTCAGGTCAGAACTTTTTCTGGTCACCTTTTCTGTCAAATGTTTACAGACATACAATGTAACTTATACTATAGAGAAAAAAAAAACATTTTAAGAATTTCCTTTCTATTGGTGATTTTCAGCCAAACTCAGGGCAAAAGCACACATTTGCCCACACCCTCATTCCTCTGTTGTGAAGCATTCTTTGACAAGGTAATAATCAAGATGTACTTACCTTAGTCCAAATGCCAGTGTATTGGCCACAAAGGAGCCCATGATAACCATTCACTATCCAACCCCACTGACATGACTCATCTTCTACGCTGGACGGCTAATAGAATATGTTTACATCACAAATGCATGGACTCCCAGACAAAGTAAGGCATGTGCTTCAGTGTCATGTGAATTTTTGTTTCTTAATGCACACAATAAGGGTATTTTGAGCATGTTATAACGCACCGGTCTTATATGCCCCATTACCAAAGAGACTGCAGGGTGTGCAGAGCTGCAACATACTGTATATTGGTTTTCAGTGGGAGTAGAGCCACTTCTCAAAGCTTAGAGACTAACTTGTAGAGACTATGTAAATAGTATGAGAGTGAGCTGCCATTGTAAAGTAAGTCTCTATTAGTCAGCATCTGGGGTCTGAGAAGTGGCTATACTCCTGGTAAATAGCAATATACAGTGTGCTCCAACTCTGCACACCCTGCTGGAACATGCTTTAGCCCTTCTCTTGTCTGGACCTACTGACCTGGGGAGTTCAGGGTAACTGTCTGCAGTCTCGTGGGACTCTTTCGACTTTGCACTTTTGCACCAGGTATTCATTGATGATCTGTGCATACACACACTAGGCTTCAATAAGATTTGGTTTCTCTTTATTTTTTGAACTCGCAGTCATATTCTTATACGGCAAAAAATATAGTAGATCAGCACAGTAGGACTTTCATTAGCCCACCCTCATATTTAAAGCCAACTGCTAAACAAAAGCAATCATTTCAAGCCCAACTCCTTCCCCGCCACACAAAACTTTTCAGAAATTAAAGTGGAACTATTGCCTCCCAATGTAAAACATGCAGCAGTAAACGATCAGGGCATCTGAACTTACAGCTTTCCACAAAATCTCAAGTTCTACTTATTTGGCTGTCAGTGGTGTAGCGGCAAAAGACTGTTGTCACTCTCATGTAGGCTGTGCCTATTTGCATTAGAGTGGAATTCAATAATGATTCAGAATTTGTGTCTATCAGCATTTGCCCTCTGCTTCCTGGATAGAGCACTGCCTCTATATTTGAAACCCTCCTACATTGGGCTACATTTTCTGGAATGGGGATCTTGTGGTACACATGAAGGACAAGTTCTATGAGACTTCTACATCACAATAGGAGCTTTTGGTTGCACAAACATATTAAAACATTTGTGGTTTTACACTCTAGCACCAATACCATACACTTCAATAGAACATACACAGTTGGTTTTATGTGAGTGAAATATCATATTGAGCTTCCAGTCAGTTAATAATAAAAAGTACTGAGATTTAGAAATACATGATGCTTTTAATGCTCACACATCTAAAGGCCCCCATACACCACATACAATTACCATGCAATTTCTGTACAATCAACTTTTCTTCTACAAAAACCATGTAATATGAGGAGCTTTCTACATCTTCCAATCACTATGTATTCTATCAGGGAGGTCACTATACTACATAGTTGTTGGTAGATCTGATGGAAATTGTATGGAGGGATCTAAAGGTGTATGGGGGGCTTTAGTCTCTCAGGCAAACTCCTCCAGAATGTAACCCTTGCAGTCTGATCTTTCCCAGAATGGCTTTGGTCAGATCTGCAACATACAAATGTGACCTTTTCAGTGACCACAAAAGTATGGTACATTGATGAAATGCCTTGACTTCACAAATAAAAATGTGTAAACTGAAGAAATAAAGGACCATCTATGATAATGACAAGTGAGAAAAATGGTCACAAATCAGCCTTCATTATCTCCCCCCTCCCTATTCTCTCTGATTGTAAAGCAGAACTTTTGACCTTTAAGCCTCATACATCACCCCATGGCAGAGGCTTGATGTCTTCTCTGGTGGAAATGTGCCATACTCTCCATCCTGTGCACAAGGGCCACCTTTCATGTGTTAAGTGCCTCCTTTTATGGCCCTTAGAATATTGTAGATAACACAAAGAGGACATCCCCAAAGCTAAAGATGGCCTCATGACATCATTAGGATGCTGCCAGATAAAAGCATGGCTGCTTTTTTAGCTCAAACTAAATGTATGCAAAGCTTTTTATTTCCTGGGGAGAGGCTGGTGGATAGGAAAAGCTTGTACCTAAACCATTCTTTCATAAGGAGCATTGGAAAGGGCAAGGCGGTTGGAAGCCAAAGTCATTATCAGGCATTTGTTTTTCAATCCAGGTTTATTTATACAATACAATCAATCTACTCTGAGTAAACTGTTTCTAAAAAGCACATATATCCTCGCCACTCATTTTAGTAAATGGCTAATTAAAGCTATCCACACATGGTTCGATTGACTGTACAATCAATGTAATTCGATCGATTTTTTTAGTCGGTC
>CM070043.1:11849732-11854732 GCA_036250615.1 Ptychadena robeensis
CGAAGTTTTCGATCATTAAACGTATGTCGATTGTAATTGAATCGAAGTACCACACCACATTGAGTATGCAAATCAAAGCCCCGAACTTCGATTAAATTTAATCGTTTTTAAACGTTGAGATAATCAAAAGCGATTGTCACAGAGTGATCAAAAGGGACCAATGATGGTACACAGAGTGATCAAAAACCCATAGGTATATCTTTGAATTTAATCCAGTACATTATAATCGTGGCAAAAGGACAATGGGGGACACACATTACATTAGGAGATGTATCAGAGATCGCCGTTGATGCTTGTGTGTCAGTGAAACAGACACACAAGCCATACAAGCATGCTGCATGGTTTAAAGAACGTTTAGTGATTTCCCTCCTCCAAGAAGTACAGTCTGCTCATGATTAATCGATCTCAATTGACGGGTCAAAACAACAGTACAAAAAAAATCCGAAAAAATGTGGGGACCAATCAATCAAAATTTTCCAACTGGTCCGATCAAAATTCGATCGAGCAAAATGACAATTAAAATCGAATTTCAAACGATAGTACCAGTGGACATGCTTCAATTTCAATAGACCGACTAAAAAAATCGATCGAATTACATTGATTGTACAGTCAATCGAAACATGTGTGGATAGCTTAATTAACCATTTACTAAAAATAGAAGTGGCGAGGATATATGTGCTTTTTAGAAAAGTTTACTCAGAGTAGATGATTGTATTGTATAAATAAAACTGGATTGAAAAACAAATGCCTGATAATGACTTGGCTTCCAAACCGCCTGCCCTTTCCAATGCTCCTTATGAAGAATGGTTTAGGTACAAAGCTTTTCCTATCCACCAGCCTCTCCCAGGAAATAAAAAAGACTTTGCATACATTTAGTTTGAGCTAAAAAAAGCAGCCATGCTTTATCTGGCAGCCCTAATGTATGTCATGAGGCCATCCTTTAGCTTTGGGGATGTCCTCTTTTGTGTTACATCTACAATATTCTAAGGGCCATAAAAGGGGCACTTAACACATGAAAGGTGGCCTTGTGCACAGGATGGAGAGTATGGACCATTTCCACAGAGAAGACAATCAAGCCTCTGCCATGGGGTGAATGTATGAGGCTAAAGGTCAAAAGTTCTGCTTTACAATCAGAGAGAAAGGGAGGGGGAGATAATGAAGGCTGATTGTGACCATTTTTCTCACTGTCATTATCATAGAGGTCCTTTATTTATTCACGTTTACACATTTTATTGTTGAAGTCAAGGCATTCATCAATGTACCATACTTTTGGGTCAATGAAAAGGTCACATTGATGTTGCAGATCTGACCAAAAGCCATTCTGGGAAAAGATCAGACGCAAGGGTTACATTCTGGAGGAGTTTGCCTGAGAGACACTAAAGCCCCCATACACCTTTAGATCCCATCCATACAATTTCCATAAGACTACCAACAAAACTAGTAGTATAGTGACCTCCCTGATAGAATACATAGTGGGGAAGATGTAGAAAGCTCCTCATATTACATGGTTTTTGAGAAAGAAAAGTGATTGTACAGAAATGCATGGTAATGTATGTGGTGTATGGGGGCCTTTAGATGTGTGAGCATTAAAAGCATCATGTATTCTAAATCTCAGTACTTTTATATATTAACGACTGGAAGCTCAATAGATATTTCACTCACATAAAACCCAACTGTGGTTCTATTGAAGTGTAGGTGGATGGGGCTAGAGTGTAAAACCACAAATGTTTTAATATGTTTTGTGCAACCAAAAGCTCCTATGTGATGTAGAAGTCTCATAGAACATTGTCCTTCATGTGTACCACAAGATCCCATTCAGAAAATGTTCCCAATGTAGGAGGGTTTCAAATATAGAGGCAGTGCTCTATCCAGGAAGCAGAGGGCAAAGTGTGATAGACACAAAGTTCGAATCATTATGAATTCCACTCTATGCAAATAGGCACAGCCTACATGAGAGTGACAACAGTCTTTTGACCGCTACACCACGACAGCCAAATAAGTAGAACTTAGATTTGTGGAAAGCTGTAAGTTAAATGCCCTGTCTGATGTTACTGCTGCCATGTGTTAAATTGGGAGGCAATAGTTCCACTTTAATTTCGAAAAGTTTTGTGTGGCGGGGAAGGAGTTGGGCTTGAAATGAATGCTTTTGTTTAGCAGTGTGGCTTTTAAATAGGAGGGTGGGCTAATGAAGTCCTACTGTGCTGATTACTATATTTTTGCCTATAACGAATCAGACTCGAGTTCAAAAAATAAAAGAGAAACCAAATATTATTGAAAGACTCAGTTGTGTATGCAACCAATCATCAAGAATAACGGTGCAAAAGCGACAAAGTCGAAAGAGTCCACAGGACTGCAGACAGCTTACACCTGAAACTACCAGGTCAGTAGTCCCAGACAAGAGAACGGGCCTAAAGATGTTCCAGAGGGTGTGAGAGTGGAGCAAACTGTAATTGCCTATTAACAGGAGTATAGCCAATTATCCAGACCCCAGATGCTGACTAAATAGAGACTTACTTTACCAATGGACAGCTCACTCTCAACTATTCTAATAGTCTCTACACAGTTAGTCCTAAGCTTTAAGAAAGAAGTGGCATCTACTCCCACTGAAAACAAATATACAGTATGTTGCAGCTTGCACACCCTGCAGTCTCTTTGGTAATGGGGCATATAAGACCGGTTGCGTTATAAACAGCTCAAACACACCCTTAGTGTGCATTAAGAAACAAAAAAATTCACATGACACTGAAGCACATGCCTTACTTGTCTGGAGTCCATGCATTTGTGATGTAAAAATATTCTATAGCCGTCCCCAGCTAGAAGATGAAGTCATGTACAGGGGGTTGGATAGTGAATGGTTATCATGGGCTCCTGTGGACAATAAACTGGCATTTGGACAAGGTAAAGTAATATTTATAACTTGTCAAAGAATGCTCACAACAGAGGAATGAGGGTGTGGGCAAAATGTGTGCTTTTGCCATGAGTTGGCTCTGAAAAATCACACCAATAGAAAGGAAATCTTAACAAGTTTTTTTTTTTCTCTATAGTACTAAGTTACATTGTATTTCGTAAAACATTGACAGAAAAGGGACCAGAAAAAATCTGACTGAAAATGGTGGGCCTATATTATTGTAGAGGCAGATGAAATGATGACAACTTAAAAGTAAAACTTATTAGCATGATTATCTTATATTTCTAATAATTGCAATTCTATATATGTTACAAACACCAGTTTATTTGTAAACAACATGAAGCGATTTTACTTGGATGATGGAGCAATTCAAGTAAAGAAAACACACACAGCTAAAATAAAACAGTTTGTGTATGGTCATCTATTGATGGAGTCTGCAATAGAGTAGGCAGCTTTGAATCCCAGTTATCAAAATGTCCTGCTGACACAAGACCATATCTCTTCCGGATCTACAAAAGCTAAATAAAACCTATTGGCTATTCCTTTGGAATTATATTGCTTAATTGGCAATTGTGGTGATTTGCTTACATTTGTCTACCAGGCCCCACACCCACCCCGCACACCGAGTATTTTGGTCAATTTAGGGCAATACTGTTTTTCTCAAATGACTCAGAATACACATGGAAAATTGGGGATTTGGTCAAATAGACGTTCAAATGCAGAGACGCATCACTGACAATAGACAATGAGACCTGTATAAAAAGAAAGGGACACAGCAGCAATGGCAGACCCCACGTGTTTATGATGAGTACCAGTAATCATTTAGGCTGTCGAAACATTCAATTTATAGGACGCGATCGGGGCGACACGGGGTTGGTGCATTCACTACTGAATGCACGAAAAAAAAAAGCTTGAGAACTAGTGGCAAGACGTGAACGGTTGACCACCCCCGGCCTCCCGCAAACCGTCCCATGCACAAATTGGGGAAAGCCATAAACAATGGAGAGGGCTTGTACAACAAAAGTAGTTTAGACTTATCTTCCTTCCGTCTCCCAGATGAAATGGAAAGTGATATCTCCTCTCTGTCATGGATGTTCCTTCTTTGAGATACCTTGGTCAAAGGAAACTGCCCTGAAGTTTTCTTGCAGATTTGTGCTGTCAAACTGGCATATCAATTCAAAACTTTATCTTTTAAAAAGTAAATGCTGCAGAAGGTCCTTTTGAAAGATATTCTCTCAATTTGGTCTTGGTAAAAAGTGGTCATTAGGTCAAAGAAGTTAAAGAACTACAAAGAATGCTAAATAAGGCCTAAAACCGGTACAAACCCAATACAAGTGGGCAATAGCCAAACCCACCCAATAAATACTCCCCCCCCCCCACTGTATCTAAATTCAAACAGGTACCATAAACATGGGCACATGGGCTATGTTTTCACTTCCACTTCAGACGGTGATTGCTAGCGATTTATGGCAAGCGATCGCCCTGATCAGAACACCCAATGAGACATGAATGGGGAAATGTTAAAAAATGAAATTGAGATGAGCAATTTTTAAAGGAGTCCATTCATGTCCTATGGGTGCGATGGCCGATTGCGGATGTGGGGATGAACACATTTAAATGATGAACCACCAAAAAAATCAAATCAGAACAAAAAAATATGCGAATAAAATATAATATGAAAAACAAATAAATATGCGATATTTGAACAACAATAATATGCGATATTTTGAACAAAAAATATCAATTAAAACAAATCAATTTGACAAAAACCTAAAATTTAATTGAACATTGAAAAACATGAACCAATAAAAAATACTGTCCAGTGATGAATACAGTGGAACATTGATCCGGACGTGTTTTTGTTAACGTTTTTTTTTTATATATACATATTTCTCACCCATATCGGTCTTCCAGGGAGAGTGGACTAAAAAGAAAAAATAAATACTTATATTCTGCTGCTCACCAAATAGCCAGTCTCGCACGTGTCGGTCCCCGGTCTGACCATCCATCCCCAAAAAAAAAAAAAATCCGGATCTGAATCAGGTCACCACTACGCCCACCTCGCATTAACCAGATTCAGACTGTGGCTGGT
>CM070043.1:11859732-11862706 GCA_036250615.1 Ptychadena robeensis
AAATGTAAGAGAAATATATCCTTTGGGAAGGTCACTTCTCAAACATTTTGGTAATTGCACAAGTCAACACTTACATATATTTGTCACATGGCACGGCACCTAGCGACACGTCTTAAACAGTATTAAATGAAATATTTCAGAGCGGCGAATGTGAGTTTGTCTTGGCTAGGTTCGCATTTTGCAGTGAAGATTTTTAGGGTATTTTGTTCGTTTGATCCCTTCATTTAAGCAAGGGTCTGTTTTTTTTTTCCTTACATGACCTGACTTTTATTAGAGGAGGTTGGAATGTGTCCCCACGGGGATTGCAGGAGGGGGAGTCAGAGAAGAGGCTTTCTGTTTGAATGTATAGACTGTGTGGAGTAGACTTGCAATTGGATATGTTATGGCTTTGGTTTTTTGTTTTTTTTTTACATTTTTCTCATTTCATCACACACAGATGTGTTTTCGTTTTCTTTTTTTTCTTTAATTTTAAGATTATTATAATTTCATAATAACAGACTTTGACTGGAGTTTGTAGAATGTTTAACTATTCAGCTGTCTACAATGTAATGCACAAGCCTCATAAAGTAAGAAAAAACTTCCTTTACCTTCCCCGACTGAGCCGAATCCAAAACACTGCAGCTCACAAAGCAGAGGAATCAGCAAAAGAGAAAACAGTTGGAGGGACCAGACTTAGGTTGCCCATAAACGGATTGATGCCCGTGCAATCAAGAAACCCTAAAGCATAGAGCGATGACGTCATCACGCTGTGCTCGAGCTTCCTCAAAGTAATGTAAATCAAACAGAGTATACCAACATGTTGGTTCCCTGTTTGATCCAGTTTTTAAATTTGTCCCACTTTGTGTTTGAGCTTACAACATCTCATTGTAGTTCAAGCATGAACAACCTTCAGAAGGATGTATATCCTCTCTCAGGGAGGTAACACCATTGTTGTCTTAAACTAGCTGCACCCCTAAACTAACACATACATAAAGAAAGATCTAGGGTTAGAGTCCAGACATCGTAGTATCTGGTTAGCTCTTTCTTTCTTTTCTTCCCTAATGCTAGGCATACACATGCCGATAAGCGGCCGATTTTTAATCTGACCGACGGCCGATTGAAGGGGCCCCACAATGCAACGGGATGCTAACGTGATGACGTCATCACGTTAGCATCTCGGAACACATCGGAGTAGGTCGGTCTGACCTACTTGGTGTGTGTATGCCCAGCATAACTGGGGCTTAAATTCAGCAAGGTAGAATCAAGGTAAGATATACAAAAAAAAACTGTAATGGAGGTCAAGCATGAAACTCCCCATACATGGAATTTACTGACGTACAAAAACTTCAGGAGGATGGCAACTCTTTATTCAGTAGAAATGTAACATTGTAACAAGAAGCATTGTTGCCACTTCATCATAGCAACATTAAATGAACTCCAATTGCAAGGTCGATAAATATTTGTCAAATATTATAAAAGTGTAATCTCAGATGCACTTTTAGTTAAGTGCTGCCCATAGATCTTAATCAATCTGTAACATTGTTACCAGATTTGGGATCCTTTGAGACTGCTATGCAGGAACCAAAGAGCTGGTCGAGCGAGTACATTGGAAATATTGTAAAAGCACAATTTTTGGATGGATTAATCCAATGGAATATAAAATGTAAAAGTGCTGCTGATTTGAGGTCTGGCCAGAGACGTTTCTAGCATTTGGGGGGCTCTATGCAGAATTGGGGGGGGGGGGGTTATGCATAAAAGGGCGGTTGTGGTAGCCAAAAAGTTGTTGAGCATGGGGGGGGTGTCACCTGGACTCTATGCGCCCTCATAGTTCATATAGCGGTAGAAACGGCCCTGGGTGCTACGAATTTGTGTGGGTGTTCAGCAGGCAACTTTTAATCAGACAACCGCCTGGCAGCATGTTCCTGGGCAGTAGAAGTAAGTAAATGTCCTGTTCTAGACTGTTCATGCAAATTCAGCCTTAGAGAATGTACTAAAGGGTTATGAAATATACATGTAGGCGTAGAGGTATCTCCCCACACTCCATCTCTTTTTCTGGCACCCTTCCTGCTATTCTTTTTAAGAATCCAGTGGATTATTAATGATGATGGCGATGGTTGGGAAGCCTAAGGCACCCAGTGCCATGACATGGAGTACATGGCTTTCCGTGGCTGCATTTGGCATTGAAGAGCTGCGGAGGTGGCACATCGCATAAAAGAGAAGACTATAAGGAAATCCATGTTTGTAAACAAAGAAACAAAGACAGTGGATAGTAATTGTAATCCTTTATGATCGCTTTTTAATAAATGTCAATAAACAAGAATAATAAGAAAAGTTCTTATTCAGTTTAGGTGCACTTTTAGAAGAACTTACGGGAAATAAGAAACATTCCAGTAACATGCCATCAGAGCAATTACCCATGTGTATGTTTTGTTTTGGGATGAAATGAAAGGCAAATAAGGTAATGATCTACAATAGTTTGCAGCCTTCCGTAATTCTGCAGGACTGCTTGGGAAATGTGAACTTTGAATGAACTGAAAGAAGGCAGAGCTGAGCATATTTGGGATATATCTGGTATTGTGGGCCTTAAAGTAAAGCAGATAACTATAGTCAGGTGTGCACATACCTTTTTTAGTGAGCTTCTCAGATGAGTACCAGAAGATGGTGTCTGGTACTCACCTCATATGTATGTGGTGAAATGGGACTACTTTTTACCTGCCTGGTCCCGACAATAATTTCATAGTTCCACCAGCTGGTGGGGGACCACCCCTCTCCTCTCACTAACCAACTGCAGAGAGGAGCTGGAGAAGAGTTCTGCAGGTCTGTGATTATAAGGCGGGTCTCTCTGGCTACCTACAGGTGGTCTCTCTGGCTCTCTACCTATAAGGAGCATCTGGCTAACTATGGGGGAGGGGCTCTCACTGGCTACCTACAAGGTTGTCTCTCTGGCTCTCTACATATGAGGGGGGCTCTGTTACTACCTATAAGGGGTCTCTCT
>CM070043.1:11862806-11889445 GCA_036250615.1 Ptychadena robeensis
TGTTACTACCTATAAGGGGGGCCTCTGGCTGTCTTCAGGGGGTCTCTCTGGCTCTCTTTAGCTATAAGGGGAGCTATGTTACTACCTATAGGAGGGGGGCTCTGTGACTGCCTTAAAGGGGATCTGTTACTACTAAGGGGGGCTCTGTGATTACCTACACTCTGGCTCTCTACCTATAAGGGGTATCCTCTGGCTACCCACTAACATTGTCAGACCTCAGATTGCGCCACAGGCCGGTGGTGAAAGTAGTATTTATAGTACTTCATATGTGGGGTGTTTGCTGCATTTCATATGTGGGCTATTTGCTGCATTGGATATTTGGGTAATTGCTGGATTTCATTCATGGGGTGATTGGGATTTCATTCATGGGGTGAGAAATATCTCTCTCAGATAAGCCTTGTCATGTGAAGGCCACACACATTAACGGTTTCTGTTACACAGTGCTGTGACAACAGCCAGAAATGTGGCCTTTTGCTGAAGTATCCCCATCAAACAAGCATTCTCATTGCCATTCGCCACACAAATAAATTGTTCCAATGACACAGTCTTGTGACAACAGCCAGAAAAAGGGCATATTGCTAAAGTATCTCACTGAAACAGGTATTGTCATGCCAATGCCATGCACATGATTTGTGGTGCTGTGACAGACCATGTGGCCAAAATGGCTTCTGCTTTTGAAATCTCTATGTAGTGTTTCTTATATTATATATGATTATATCAATAAATATATTGCAATTACCTTTTCATATACAACTGTATATTCTTGTGTGTTTCAGAATTACCGTATAATGCTTTGTGTTTGATATGGTTTCTGTGGATTATTTATGCTGACATTCACTGTTTGCACTGATTTTAAAGCACTCTGCTACTATTTACATTGATGTTTTTCAATTATAGCTGAAATTAATACTGCAAAGTTAAAAATGACACCTTTTTGACTTAATGCTAATTTTCTACTGTATGTGAGTTTTCAATTTGCATGCAAAGACAAAATTATCATTCGATTGTGAAAATTGAGTTTCAAGTTGAACTGAATGTTCATTTCAACCATCTGCAGTTTATAGGTAGGTAAAACTGTCTTTTTATCAAGTACGAAAGCCATTATTTTAACCTCCAACGTCAATCCCCACCAAGCTTTTGTCTGTTGTTTGGACGTTTTTCTGCACGATTGAGGTCTCCTGTAACTTCTCTAGTTGTGGTTATGAAAGGAAGATTTGGCATCAGCCAGGATTTGGGTAGAAGGTAAATGACGATATTGATGGGGTCCTGAAAAAGCAAGGCCAAAGTATTGACTGATGTTATTGTCAATAAATGCATTTGTAACATAGGAAATGCTTGTTATTCTACTTTAATACACTACTGAAACAACGAAGATCTAAAAATTCAGAAGCGGGAAAGTCTGTGAAAAACAGTTTTTGTGCTTTTTCTCTATGGTTGTAGTATCACAGGTTTCACAATACAGATTAACTGGATTTAATCCCCATTTGGCTACTGGCTCTATACCATGGGTGGGCAAACTTTTTGACTTGTGGGCCACATTGACTTCTTAGTAATGGCCGACCTGCCATAGGTTTGCCAATTCCATGCAGCGCTTATGATGCGGTGATGTGTAATAGGAGACGTGTGACAGGGATGTTAGATTTCCTGCACTTACCAAGAAATGCTCATTCATGGCAATGAGCAGAGATAATTCCTAGAGACTGCCTGTTGTTACCATGAGGATGCGCCCACAGTGTCATGGTCCCCAAGGCAACATTTGGACACCTTACATGCATAGATATGCGCTAGATCGATAGCCTCAAGCGCCATGCATGCTCACAAACATCTATCTGGTGCATATCTTATGCGGCCATCCCCGTCTCCGAGCTGGATCAATCAACCCAGTTCGAAGACAGGGTTATCGGACATGACAGTAAATCACAGTCAATGTCCATTGCTTTGCATGCGGGTCCCTATGCAAAGCATCTGCTAATCTGGATGACACAGCAGTGCTGCGCCTCCAGCTCCTTCGATATGGGGCTTAGCACGATGACGTCATTACACTGAGCTCAAAAGCTTGTCTATCTCATTGGCTAATGATTGTGAAGACAGGGTCACAAATGTCTTATTCCTAGACATGTTGATAATTTAATGAACTCTTTTTCTTGATGGTTATGTCTAGCATTGTATACACAGAGGTAACATATGGATGTGTATAACTCCCAGGAGGAAGCTAAGTACAGAGAGCTTGTGTGCAGATCAGCCATGTCAAGATAAGAATGTGTGACTGGAAGGGCCAGGATATATGTAATGCTCGAGGGGTGTTCTATAAGACAGGGAGGTGTAAACTGAACAGGGGAATGGTGGTCCCATGTGGAGGAATCTGGCAAAGGCTGAGCAATCACAATACTGTTGAGCAAAGGGGATGGAAGGCAGTGAAACAGGTTCTTCTGAAGGGCAATACTATGTCATCCATTTGGGAGTTTGATTTAATGCCAACAAGACAGAAAAAGGTAATGGAGAATAGTAGTGATGTGATAGATACAAAGTATGTGATGGCAGAAAAAGAGCACATGTTCCGCACAGAGGATGCTTCTAACAGGTTCTAATGACTTTTATTGCCGTCCTTTATTTCCTGGATATTTACCTAAAGTTCCATGTAGGTCCTGTGCCATATATGCACCCTGTTTTACTTTTTTTGCTTACTTGATGTCTTTTTCTGCCCCTGGGTTCTGGACCAATGTACCCTTTACTGACCTTAAAGTGTACCTGAGCTCAGGAACACGTCTGCAAACAAAACATATGACTGAGCTATCCTTACAAAGAATTTGACACCTACCTTTTATTTGCACATCTTAAGATAATAGTTGTTTCTGTGCTCAGTTGACGTTGTAAGGTGCTCTAGTTTTTTTTATTAGATGACCTAAAGCCTTTTCTATATTGTGTTGAAATCCTTACGTTCTATGCAAATTTGAAGTGTGACATATGCAGCCCATTGTTTACAATGGGCCTGTCTCCACAGGTGCGTCATAGCCCACACCGCATCACTGCAATATTATTATTATCTTGTATTTACCATATTTTTCGGACTATAATACGCACCGGACCATAAGACGCACCCAGTTTTTAGGGCAGGAAAACCAGAAAAAAAAAAGATTTAATAAGTTTGGTTAATGCAATGAATGTAATGGATGCAATATTCAATTCAGCCAGTAAGTGTCACTAGCAGCAGTACACTCTCAGCACAGCGTCATACTCCACACTGATCTGCAGGAGGAAGGGGGGGGGGGGCTGGGCTGTCTCTCTCCTCTCCTCTCTGTCTCTGCCAATGTTGCTCTTTCTGTGTCCATGGGGGCTGCTGAGTGATTGCAAGTTCATCTATAACTCTCTCTTCATTGCCTATGGCAGGAGGGCTCTGAGCTATGCTGGCATAGGCAATTACACAGTTCAGATAAGAGAGCCGGACATCAGCTCCTTCAGCTCCCCAGCTAATCTCCGTGCTGGGAGAGCTGGTGGGAAGCCAAGGTGCGACCACCGGTGGCCGAGTGGCCGCAGGGGTCGTGCATACGGACCATTAGACGCAGGCACTTTTTGCCCCCAATTTTGGGGGTGAAAAAGTGTGTCTTATGGTCTGAAAAATACGGTATATAGTGCCGACATATTACGCATCGCTTTACACAGCATATATAGTCATATCACTAGCTGTCTCTCAGAGGAGCTCACAATCTAATGTCCCTACCATAGTCATGTATATGTACTAACACAGTCATAGGTCACTTGTAACCAACATAAGAGAATCTTTATTTGGGGGAGCCAATTAACCTACTGCATGTCCTTGGAGTGTGGGAGGAAACCAGAGCACCCAGAAGAAACCCATTCAGACAAGGGGAGAACATGCAAACTCCTTGCAATTAGTACCAAGGCCGGAATTTGAACTCAGGACTCTATCTAGCTCTGCATGGTCAGAGTGCCAACCACCTGAGCCACCGTGCTACCCCCAAAATAAAAAAGTAGGGCCTGCACCATTGCCTGCGTGCTATTGAAAAGCAGCAGACAAGCTGAATGATGTGTACAAAGTACTCCTTTGTTTATGTTTGGCCCATAGGATTAAGGTGGGTCCGTTCTTGCTGTGTTACCATTACATGCCCTCCTAAACATGGACACAGCATACCCACATCCCTCATAAGGTATTATAGACACTTTAGTGACACCGAATGGAGACTAGGCCTTAAGCCACAGCAGCCTGCCTTGGAGCTACCTGGCGTCTAATGTAAACATTTATTAAAGACTCTGCTGACTGGGTAACACCTAATTCCACACAAAAGTGCAATATTGGGTGACACAATACAGTGGTGTCTTTATGTATGTGAAATCTTTTTTTAGGGGTTGACCTGCACTTAAAATGCTAATTTTTTGCAAATGAGAAGAGATAATTGCTAGAGACTGCCTGACACGCCAATGCTTTGTCCCCATCTAGGCATTATAAGAATTCATTGCAGAGATTAAGCAAAATAAAGCTAAACGGGCCGCATCCGGCCCCAGGCCTTAGTTTGCCCACACCTGATCTAGCGGGATGAAGCATCTGTTTTTCACACCAAGTCATGTCTTATTCAATGTAAATAAATCTGTTGTTTGATTTACATTTAAATGTAAGCTTAATACATGTATAATTAATAAGAGATACAAACGCAAACATTTATAGATACACAGTGTTGTGATAGCATAATCGGCATGGTTTCTGGTAACATAGTGACATATGGGCCCATATGTTGCAGCTGAGGTTTTGCAGCCCTAATTCTGCATAGTTTTATTATCAGATAAGCTGACAAACCTCTAACAATCTGTTTCATGTTTTAAGATCACTTTTTTCCTCTGCAGATGGTGAAATATAGAGGGGGAGATAAAAACTCGCCCTGGGGGCTCCTATTTCAAGTTTTTAATTTGCATGTGTATCACCTCTGCAACCTGTACATCTGCAGAATAATGATGTAATAGAATACAAATGAAAACAGCCATCATTGTTTTAGGGTGAACAAACCATATAAAATAGGTTCTATTCTACACAAGATGCACATCTCTACATATACAGGCAATAGGACAGACAATGATTATCTTGTTGCTATACTATAGGCCTAGGCTGAATATTGCACTACAACTAAAGCCCCCCATACATGTTTCGATTTCAACCCGATTTTTCAGCAGATTGTGCACGTTCACAAGTGCTTAACATTGTAATGTCGAAATCGAAAATCGGCCGCCAAATTGATCTTAGCCATTACAGACATGTCTATAATTCTTAGATCTGTTTAATAACTTTGGACGGGGACCAGCGACCCCAAAAGTAATGTCTTCTCTGTGTTCTCAGCTCCTAGTGTTCTTCTTCTCATGTTTTTCTGTTCTTCAGAACAAGAATAGCTGCGGCTGCAGACACAACAGAGAACACTTCAGAAGAACACGTTTGTAGAAGGGTCTAGATTGGAAGGTATGTGAGCTCACTGTTCCCATCCCTCAGTAACTGTAAGGATAAGAAGAAGGATCCCCCATGGGACTTTGATTGGAACAGTGAGGGCTAGTACAGGTATATTAAAGTAAAAACCAACGTTTATTAGATATATTGATAAAAAGATGGATGTTCACAGATACATTGACAAATCTACCATGTAGATGAGATGTAACCTAACATACAGGTAAATTGTAAACAACCTGGGCATCGGTCACATAAATGACAATCACAATTTAAAGTACTTCTCATACAATGAGAAAAGAGGCGGACGATTGTGGAGGGTTGTTACAGGTGCACGTGGGGCGACATGTTTCGCTATAAAAGCCTCATCAGGCCTATGCACCTGGGGGCATGCATGAGATCGCTGCAAAAGGGGGGAGAGTAGAGAGTGAGTAAATATGGTAGATTGGGGTGTCAGGGGGAGTAAACTCAGGGAGTATGTACGTACCTTGATGGATTAGGGTAGAGGCTTCTCCTGTGTGAAGGGAGAAGGTGGGGCCTGGTTTGATGAGCAGGTGACCGATGGAATGCCTTAACAGGAGACCGGAACACTCGGGGTACACGGGATAACGTCTCGGGTGATACTCCCCTGATGGGATGGTATGGGGGGCAGAGTATCTAAATCCTGGTGGCCTTCAAAGGGGCACTGAAATTATAGATAACATATCCATAGTGTGTATATGGTTCCCCGAACGGGGTTCATGGACACTGTGTGTTGACTTGAAAATACACCAGGTGACTGGACTGTAAAAGTGACAAGGATGACTAGTCAAAACAATATATGCAGGTGACAACGTCTGGGATAATGCCCTGTGCGCTGTTCCAAATAGTGGAGTGACTAAGTCAGGGTCTATGGGATAGTTACTATATTCAGTGCCCCTTTGAAGGCCACCAGGTTCGATGCACCTCTGCCCCCCATACCATCAGGGGAGTATCACCGGACGTTATCCCGGTCACCCGAGTTTCCCCGCCTTCTCCTGTTAAGATTCCATCGTCACTGCTCATCAAACCGGGCCCACCTTCTCCCTTACACAGAAGCCCTACCCTAATCATCAACTGGTACGTCCTACTCCCTGAGTTTTACTCCCCTGACACCCCATCTACATATTACTCACCTCCTAACTCACTTTTTGCAGCGATCTCATGCATGCCCCCAGGTGCATAGGCCTGATGAAGCTTTTATAGCGAGACATGACGCCCCACGTGCACCTGTAACAACCCTCCTCAATCGTCCGCCTCTTTTCTCATTGTATGAGAAGTACTTTTAATTGTGATTGTCATTTATGTGACTGATGCCCAGGTTGTTTGCAATTTACCTGTATGTTAGGTTACATCTCATCTACATGGTAGATTTGTCAATGTATCTGTGAACATCATCTTTTTATCAATATATCTAATAAACGTTGGTTTTTACTTCAATATACCTCTACTAGCCCTCACTGTTCCAATCAAAGTCCCATGGGGGATCCTTCTTCTTATCATTTCAGAAGAACACGAGGACACCCAAAAATCGGGCCAAAATCTAAACGTGTAGTACTTTGTGGAAAGAACTAGAAAAAAATTTGACATAGGTCAGACCGAAAGCATCACTAGGCTTGGTGCCACCTGGTCCCAGAAACCCATTGTACCTACCTATTGTGAAATATATGTTATGGCTTAATGTGGGTAATATGGGTGTAAAATTGTGTGGCAATGTTGTACATTACCTGTTACCTACCTGTAATGAGTAAATTAAAAAGGCACCTCACAGCCCCTCCTCCCTCCCTGTCTCTGATATCATAGCACAGCAGTGGACAGCAGTAACAGCTCCGAATTGAAATCCACATTACCAATTTTATCCATTGAAAACCTTTATAAACGCCCCCAGTGGCCACTTGCAATAATGCACCTTGGCAGATAAAGATGGATTGTGGAGTGCTACGCCACCACCATACCAGCTCAGAGGAAAGTCAAACTTAAATTTTATATTAGGTTTAATTTAATTAGCCCTGGATACACTGCAAGCATTGATCTTCTCCCACCGCGTATGGCATGTCAAGGATGCATAAATCTATCTAGCTTTTTCCCGGGGTTCCCGGGTATGTGGTGCAGGAATGGACAGAAGCCTTTTGCGTGTACAATTCACACAAGGCAAAGACTGTGCTGCAGCTGTCACACTGACATTGCAGCTGAGGCTTTGGAAAGAGTACCCTTTAGACCCTTTAGACCTTGTATAAAAAGAAAGTCTCTGGTTGATAAGTATGGTGTCACCCCTCCTCTAGGAGTGAAAGGCTAGTGATGCCACTGGGTAAGATCAGTCTTCAAATATGTTCCCCTACTAGCTCCCTGTACATAATCCTGAAAACTGTGCATCCTAACTGTGACAAAGATCCTAAAACAGGGTCTGCTCATAGTTGTATTGTTTTTTTATTTTTTATTATATTCTATTATTTTTAATATTTTTATATTCTACTATTTATAAAGGGACAGCACAGTGGCTCAGGTGGTTAGCACTGACATGCAGCGCTAGAGTCCTAGGTTTAAATCCCAGCCTGGGCACTATCTGCTTGTTGCATGTGACCTTGACATTAGATTGTGAGCTCCTCTGAGAGACAGTTATGCCTGCCATACACACACCGATTGGCGGCAGATTTTGCCACTGACTGATGGGTGTGCGCGCTCGCGCCATCGGCCGGCGGCAAAATCGGCCGCCAATCGGTGTGTGCCCACAGCTCGGCTGGCCAGAGAACGGACATGTCTGATGTTCTCTGGCCGATGCCGTTACTTCTAATGAAGACCGGCGTCTTCATTAAAGGTAACAGCCGGCACACAAAGGGTGCCCGCCGATGCAGTCAGCCTGGGAATGCAGCGTGATGTTGTCATCACGCTGCATTCTAGAACTCGTCTGTTGGCACTCACTCGGTGGGTGTATGGCAGGCTTTAGTGATATGACTATATATGCTCTGTAAAGCGCTGCGTAATATGTTGGCGCTATAAAAGTACAAGATGATAATAATAATAACTCAACAGAACCTCATCCATGTTGCCTTTCAGGGCAGAGAAAAGGAGTGCCCAGATGCCGCCCCATGCCTGGATATTCTTCGGGCTGTCATTTTCTGAATTCACTTTCCACAAGTGAAAAAACTCACAAGATGACAATGGTGGTCAGTGTAGTGTCAACTCACATTTCTGGGAAGTGTAGCATTACACACTTAAACTAGCCATACACCTGCAATTTTTTCCATTCGATCAACCTCAATGGTTTCTTTTGGTTGATTGCTTGCTGATTGATGTATCATTATTGATGACCCATGATCGATTCCTGTTTAATCGGACCATATTTGCATAATCTACAATCATTTCAGATACACCCACCATTACATAGTTTCTGATCAAATGAATTTGAGGAATCAACCTTTTTTTTGAGCTGGTGATCGATTATGGGAAAAAAAATAGACGAGAAATTTGTACTTTGGTGTGCTTAGCAATCACTTTGCGATTGATCGTCGATTACAAAATGTTCTGATCGAATCAGGAACGCATCGCAAAATAATAGACACGTCTACCTTTAGACTCCTGTCCAGAGGGAAAAGGGCCCCCAAATTGTGATGGTCAGTAAAACATTTTCCTCATTCACTGGAGGCCAGAGGAGAATTCCCCTCTTACACTGATAGTCAGGGAAAGGGACAGCAGGGATGGCAAATTCTACAAACAAGGTTCTCCGCAAGAGAACTTGTAGAGGACCACATGACTAATTTAAAAAGACATGATTAAATGATCATGGTCAGCTAATAAGGTAAGATCAATTCTATTGGCTGATCAACATGATCATGTGCATCTCTAATTCTCTTGCAGTAGAACCTTTCCTCTGAGAAACTGTTATAGAAGAATTGCCCCTCTGCATTGGTAGTTAGTAATGAAGTGTCTCCATACATTGATTATTGAAGGTCAGCAGACATATCTTCTTTTATACTAGTGGCTAGTGGTAGAGGGCTCATTAAATTAATTGTGGAGTATTATCCTCTTATTATAGTGGTAAGTGAAATTAGTAAAATTAGTACTTATGGTGACCTAAAACTTAGAAACGGAATGGTAGCTCTGTATCTAAATCTAAAGCCCCCCATAGACAGGCAGACTCCTCCATGCAACTTCTGTACAACCAACTTTTCTTCTACCAAAACCATGTAATAGGAGGACCTTTCTACACCTTCCAATCACTATGTATTCTATCAGGGAGGTCACTATACTACATAGTTGTTGGTAAGTCTCATGAAAGTTGTATGGAGGAGTCTGCCTGTCTATGGGGGGCTTTAGTCCAAAGCTTCTTCTTATTATAAGTTTATTATTACTATGTTATATGTGTATTTTTCTGGAAAATTAGACCCTTCCATTTATTGTCAGTGTCCCCTTAAATTAGAGGTCATTGGTGACATGTCCCCTTACATTGGTTGTCCATTATTCTGTGCACTCTTACATTGAGGTCCGATGAGTAAGGTTTTATTCTTTATATATAAGTTGGCAGGAGAGAGTTATCCACCTATTATAGAGGTCAATGAATTCCCCCCCTACATTGATTGTGAGTGTAGGTCCTCCTTACATTGCATGTAATTGATGTAGAACCCCTTAATTTGTAAGAATCTCTTTTTGCATTGCAGGATTTGCTATGGGCAGAGTTGAGTTGTTGTAGTTGCTAAGCATATGATGTGGTCCTAGGCATAATCTGCTGCCGATACCCTATATCTAAGGCTGTCCATTAATTGTACCACCTTAGTTTGATCTGAAGCTTCCACATCACATCTACTTATGTCTTTTCACACTTTCAAACTACATCTCCTGGAGGCATGGATATTTCTCATTCTTGCTGTTATAAGATTTTCAGATTACATATTTCTAGATTTAAAGCCATTAGGACATAACTTAAGGGATCAATGCATTTTACATGGATCTTGTAAAAGAACAAAACATTGCCCCGAAAAGATGTCAGTTGACAGGTATGCTCTGCATTTTTTAGGGCTTGTACTTGTTAAAAATGCTTCCAGAACAAGAGGTCATGCTTTCAAGGCAGAGAATTACTGCTGCGCAGGAAATAGGGCAAATAAGTACATGTTTTAGAGGTGGTATAGCCATGATGTAACTGTCAAATAGCTGTGATGAATGGATACTGTATCAATTTCAAAGTATTAAAGATGTAATATATCACAATGCAAATATGTGAAACTAGCTTTGATATCCTTTATAAATACACATGGTAAGTGGACCATGTAATCCATGTTTTCCATGACCCAAGCTGCCAGCTGTCTTCCCACCAAAGGGCTTCTAAAAACAAAGCTATTAGTATAAGAATGCATGTTGGTCTTAGTAGTGAAACCTTGTTATTCAATTCTGACCATTAGCTATTAGGTAAACTATTGCCAAAACAAAAGGCATGGTTAGCCAGACGAAGCCATAGTGGGCATTTACCAATAAGGGTTTTACAATTCAGAGCAGATGGAGCACTGATGAAATGAAAGGGTTAGCATTGGGAAATAGGTAGGAGAATTACTGGCAATAGTAAGAGTACACATTGACAACGAGAGTGCACCATTAAGATGAGAGGAATAAAAGGTGGGACTAGGGGGAGTACAGGTAGGGAAATTGAAGGAACCCACTCTACCAGTGGGAGTAATAGAAGTAAATGCTGACATTGGGGGATAACCTGGACTAAAGCGTACAGGTTAAAATAGTGAGTGCACCAGTGGGAGTAGGGTAAGCACATATAGAATTTCACTAATAGGAGTGAGGGATGTACATGTCGACATAAGAAATGCAACTGCGAGATGAGGAGGATAAGAAGTAGGACCAATGAGAGTGTAGCTTGGAGTAATGAGTGCACTGGTGAGATGAGAAGGATAAGAAGTGTGAACAAGAGGATTGTAGGTAGGATGGGAGTAGAGGGAATACAAGTCGGAGTAGTGGGTACACAGATTGGGGGGATAGGTATAGGGGGGACTAAAGGTTTGAGCAGGGGTATCACTGATGAAGGTGAAATAAAAATGTAATTTATATGTTATGTAGAGCATACAATATATGCTATTAAGTAATCACTACTATTATCATAATTATTTAATATATTATTATAAATTTAATGTAAGTAAATAAATAATGATGTCATTTTTTGCTATTATAAGACCCATCATCACATTTTATGAGCCACTTATAGTTACATAATTATTTGATTATTTAGTCATCGAATGCATTTAAATGTATTTATTGCCAGAAAATACATGATGAGGTCATAAACTAATCATCACATTATATGAGCATATCGACTGCATAGTAAGAAAAGCCTCCATGCACATAATTCACTTTCTGATGCCACTATGTAATGACAAGGCTTCAAGATTACTTGTAACTCCCTAGATACCTGTGCTCCATAGCCACACGATTCCCAACCCAAATTAGTTTAGCAGGCTTTTAACACTGGAATGTCTTAATCCTTCACATACACAAACAATCCAAAAACAAACCAACCATAATAAAGCACCTCAGCTGTCCCTGAAGTGAACTGAACACCTGCAGCCTAACCCCCCTCATCATTACTGTAGGCAACCAGATGGGAGTCATAACCTTTTTTTATAGCTAGGTATATGGCTAAAGTCACTGATATTCTACAGCAGACAAGATCACTAGGATACCTGCCCAAGTGTGAGGAACCGTGCATGCTGAGACATTAGATTTGTATTTTTTTTCAAAGAGTACAAAGGGCAAGACATCCTCAGGCATAGTTGGCCAACCAAAGGTTTAATAAAATAGCCATTCACAGGTGTTTGGGGTGGGAACAGAAGATCTTTTAAGCTGGATTCAGACCTAACAGTGCACATTTCCATAGGTGGTAAAGCCCATTAGTAACATGTGTTGTACTGGCATCTCCTTATGCGCCCTCCATGCATGTCAACCCAACAAACTGACTTTCAAACCCAATGCAACATTGTGTGATTAGTTATGGCACACTATGCTTCCCATAAAAATAAGCCAGTATACTTCTAATGGCATAACAAACCGTATTTTGGCCCTTAAGGCCTACAATATTAAAATGTCCACTTGTATGTATTGCCCCTTATGGCCCCTTATGAGAGACTTCAGTTGGGTGAGGTGAAGTAACTTAGCTAATTTCTTTATATGAAGACAGAGGAAAAAGAAATACAGTATTAGTAATAGTGCAAAGGTAACAAGTAATTCGTTGTAAAGTAGTGTGTTATGATGAAAAAATTATATACAAATTATATAAGTGAGATCCAATAAAAGTCATAATTCATATGTATAAATCCAAGACTGACGTTTGAATATGTGCCAGGAGGAACCTTTTGTGTTTACTTGCTAACAATGAAAAATAGAGTGAACATAACCTTGAATGTTTACAATGAGTCTTTAATTCACTGTCATATTAAGTTCAATTATGCTAGGAACAACCCTTAGGCTATGTTTCCATTACGCCGGGACCCCTCCGCTAAGCATATACGCTTAGAGGGAGGTCCCAACGTAGCAGATAGACTTACCTGCTGGGCGGAGACTCGGTTTTCACTGCGCCGAGCCGCTCCGCCGATGTAAGGCTGAACGTAGTCGAGTACGTTGAGCCTCTGCACCTGCGGATGTGTAAACAGACCATCCGCCGAGCAGGCAATGTCTGTGTTGCTTAGCGGAGGGGTCCCAACGTATATGGAAACAACCCCTTAAAGAGCAGCCCCCCACACAAGCAGCCCAGATCAATTTACCCTCTTTAAATTTTTCATCACTATTCAGGAATTTGTGGGCGCAGAAAAATGTAGGCGTTTGTGAGGAATTATTGGGAAATAGAGGTGAAAGAGGTGTGGGGGGGGGGGGGGGGGGGGGGGGGGGGGGGTGCAGGCAATTCTTCTGTGTGGGCAATTAGGGAAAGGTATTATCTGAGTACATCAAGTCCATCAAATCAGATTCCCAAGGTGGTGTGCCATCGTACCAGCATTCCTCTCTATGTTCTTAGGAGGTAGTTAAGTCTTCAAGAGCTCTTATATTGTTCACAATTTTGAGTGGTCAACCCTGTAATACTTATCAGCAACCCAGGTAATGACACCACCTAGAGTAGTGACAATTCTGTAGGAAGACTATAAACTGGTCAACTTTCTATAAAAAGCCAACTTATCTCCTTTCCATATTAGTCTATTTGAGTACTGACAGTACTAGGAAGTGCTCCAATGACTTCCAAGTAAAACTAGCCCCCTTGCACACCACCATAGGGAACCGATTCCTGCTCGATTATTGCCCTAACTAATCGAGGTTCCCAACCAAATAGTATAAAACAACATGTCTGATCACCTTTTGATCGATTTCTTCTTTGATTATATTTTTTTTGTGTTAAAGGTTGGCAGGAATGTAACGGAATATCGATGCATAAATATGGATATTTTTAGAGTAAGTGTATGTTTCCACGGTGTTGACCTTCCGGCTGGCGGACCCCCACCAAGGAATGCGCTTAACGCAGGGGGTGTCAATGGAACCCTCGACGCCATGGAAACATACCCTTTGAGCTACTATCGCTCAGCCATACTAAACTCCTAGTATTAAATCTGAGCATTTTTTTGTGTACAGAATATCCATGTTAAAATGCTTGTGTTCCCAGCCAAAGTAACACTTCAAGTTAAAACTATTAAGCTCAATGTTCTTCTGTTTAATATATCATAGGTTTAGTTCTAATGCTTGGCATACACACGCCGATTAGCGTGCGCGCTCGCGCCGTCGGTCGGCGGCAAAATCGGCATGTGACCACGTGGGGCGACAGATCCCTGTCGCCCCACAGCTCGGCCAGCCAGAGAACGGACATGTCCGATGTTCTCTGGCCGATGTCCGCCGATGCCATTAACTTCAATGAAGACTGGCGTCTTCATTGAAGGTAATGGCCGGCACACAAAGGGTGCCCGGCCGATTTAAGCAGCCCCAGAATGCACCAGAATGCAACGTGATGACGTCATCGATTCTCATCGGAGCTCATCTGTCTGCACCCGTCTGTGGGTGTATGGTAGGCTTTAGACACTTTGTGGCCAGAGGTGACAACACTGCTACTACATTGGTGCAGACAGGGGAGGGCTGGCAGCATTAGTCCTGGGGGGCAAATCCAGTCAAGTGGCCCATGGCACCACTCAATCAGCTCACCATCCCCGCTCAACTTTTTCTTGTTTTATAATGGATATTGACGTAATGTGGCAAGACAAATATGATACAATCAGCCCTCAGCAGCCTCTCTCCTTCTGCCCCCAGCAGCCTCTCTCCATCACCCCCCAGCAGCCCCCAGCCTCTTAGTCATTCATTCTCATCTCATACACATGGTGAAGGTGAACAGAAGCTGGCGCTGGAAGTGGGACGGAGGGACATGTACAGTGAATCCCTACCTCCTTCCGTTTCCACTTCCTGACTTGAAGAAGCTCTGTGGGGCCGGGGTGCGGTGGTGATGGATGACAGTTGCGGCGGGCCTGCATGGAGGGATCTAAACTGCGCCAACAGCCAGTTCCGGTAACAGCTGCTTGTCCAGCGCTGGTTTAAGGTGGCCTGGATGCAGATGGCGGGAAGTGAACAAAACTAATGTGGGCATCACATCTAATTACTCATGAGATGCAATAAAGTAAATGTTTCCTTTCTGAACACAGAAATAACAAATAGAAATGATATGCTACAGGATTTGTTCTAGTTACATTTATGTTGAATAGGCCTGCAATTTGAGAAAATACATTGAAGCACGGACAAGCAAGTTATCCTTAAGGGGGTTGAACATTCCATAGTAAATCTAACGATGGCTGTAATACAATATTGGGAACATTCATTTCCATAACACAACCTTGTCTTCTAGGCAGTATGCAGAGACATCTGTTTGGGGCAGATCTGCTAGACGTTTCCCTCCCACTTTACATAAGCACATGTACGACACCAGATGACACACAAATAAACGAGGGATACTGAGTTACATAAAAATATACAAGAGTAGGTTACTGAGCGCTTTATGTGATTCACAGGACAAACATTTCCACAGCAAAACTAGAGAGGGAATGTCTCACATTAGGCTCCAAATGAAGCTTTCATGGCTAACCTCTCCAGCTAATTAAGGCCCTCATGCCTCATGGAGAAAAGAATGTTCTTCAAATTCCAGATATGCCACGGTTGGGGTTGAGTTTTTCGCAGCTGTAATGTTGATGAATCCCCATGAAATGAGTGAAACCACTTGAGGTTTCGGGAGATGTTAAGATATGTTTTCACGTCTCAGCTGCCAGAGGATTTAAAGACGAACTCCTGTAAAAAAGAAAAAAAAAGAAGTATATAAAGTATATTAAATATAAATATAAAAAGGAAATATTACATAAAAATAATATAAATACATTTTATACAAGTCCTACATTGTACATTGTAGTGGTATGTGCGTAAATGGTAACAACATTTTCTCCCAGAGCTCCAGGCAAACATTTAAATATACAAATTTAATACATAAAAGGAAACTCCCAGCCAGGGCACCATAAGTGCAGGGGTGCCTTACTGGGGTGGGATGGAGAGGAGCGACGAACAGGAAGTGACGCAGGAGGAAAACCTGGCAGCAGAAGTAAAGGCGTAAATTTTCGCGAATTGCAGCACCCTGCCCTCCCTCTCCTTTTATGATGTGTTTTTCTCCGTTGATCTTAGAAGATTTAGAAGGGTCAATGTTATGGGGTGACCTGCTGGTGGCGTGGCAGGCACCTAGTTGATTGAAAAGTTTAGGTTAATGTGGAAGGAGCCAATGTGATGGAAGTACCCACTGAGCCAGCAATTTGGAGGGCTAGTGGTAGTTATAGTGTGCAGAAGTGGGGGCGCCGTCTTGGACCTTGATTAGTTTTATGCAATTTCTGTATTTGCATTTAGATTAATTAAAGCTGTGGCCATAATTTTATATCCACTTCAAAATACATTCTGTTGTCAATTGTCTTTTATTTAGTTAAGTAGAGGGGTAGGTTAAGGGGAGGTTTACATCAATTAGTAAAAGGGTACTGGAACAAGGTGAAGAAAAGGGTAAGTAGGTTGCTATGTTTGGGCTTGTCCCCACAGGCGAGGTTTGCCGTGGGGCGCTGCGATCCCGCAAGATGTCAGCCCCTCGAGGCTAAACAAATTTCATGAGCGGTCGCGGCTAACTACATGTCAATGCAGCTGCTAGCGGCTGGCCATGGCTCGCGGTCGAAATTTGGGTGCCCGTGAGCAGCCACACAAGTGGGTACAACCCCATTGAAATAAATGGAAGCGGCTGCCCGCGGATCAGAACCGCACCGCCGCGTGGCCAACTTGGCCTGTGTGTACAAGCCCTTACTCTCTAATTTGATCCACAGCTCATTCCTGCTCAAGTCACTGTTTCAACTGCCAAAAGATTTGCACTTCTGTCTATGAAAACATGACATTTTTAAATTTAAATACCACTTACATATGCAGGACAGAAATATGGCCAACACCACCTGTGTGTGCATGTGCATCCTCCATAAGCATTTAAAGAAATGTCATTTCTTTGAGATATTCCGTGGCCTACAGCTACCCATACATGCAGTGATAGCTGCGCACATCTCGGGCGACCAATTGCTGAGTGATGATGTCATCACACTATAGCTTGGTCCCTATTGAAAGTAATCCGATCGCCCAGAAAAAAAACAGACATGGTCATCTTTGGCTGATCACGATTTGGCCCACATGAATTGTTTACTCCAGGTGGGCAGCTGCAAACGCACACACCAATTGAACGGCTGCAAAATCGCCCCTGGATCTATGTGTGTATGGGGGGCCTTACAGATCACTTTAAACTATAATTTGATCAATTTCAATGTCTTTATAAATGATCTGAATAAACAAACAATTGATTTAACCCCCCATGCGCCATATTTTGTGAAGTTACAGGCCTACAACATAAAAATCCCTGCCTCTACCAAGATAGCCACCTCCATAATAGTAGTCAATGAGATCTACTTCAGATAGACCACAGGCTGTACAAAGTCAATAGTACTTTGTCCTCTGTCTGACTTTTTTGGCACAGCTTCCAATTTTTAGTTCCTTTCGACCGTCTCCCAGCAGATTAGCCCTGTTTGTGTGTGTGTGTGTGTGTGTGTGTGTCTCAAATTGACATACCATGAGTATGCATTGTCAGCTCCTTGGTGGGTAGAGACTGATGCAAATTGTCTATAAAAAGCTACAGAATTCTGCATACATTTTATGTGTGGTTCCATAGTAACAGAAGTCAATTAAAGAATTCCAACTGGAGGTAATTAGGTTAATGACTTTCATAATCTCCCATTAATTAAAAGGGTCTTATTACGCAAGGCTTAGCCACTTTATTGCTGTATTAGGGAATTAATTTAATCATTAAGTCAAAAGACCAACATAATCTTGAGAGTAAATAAATAGGTCTGAAATGAGAACTCTCTGAATTGTTTCCATCATCAAGATTCATCCTTTCATGATGCAAGTTAGAACTTGAACGGGTGTTATGTGTGCCACAGATAGACAGTTATTGTAACAATTGTCATTGTAAGGTAGTATTATAGTGTTGTGGGGGTGCATTGTAGTGCGCAACTTACATGACCAGGTCCTTTCGGCTCTCACCAGACACGGCTCACACTCCAAACAAATGTAGGTCCATGCAGCTGGTAGGGGCTATGTATAGTTTATTTAGGAATATTTACAATTGTGCACCAACTCCCCAGGACAGAGATGGGGTTTAGATTTGGGGTACATTACCAAGGCTGCTCACACCTGCTGAAACTGTGATCAGGGGTGCTGTTGGCTTCCACAAGCTAAAGAAAGACAGTCCTTGCAGGGAATCACGCTGAAGAAATGGAGAATTGCCCACACAGGATGGTAACGTCTAGGGAGCCATCTGACCAAGGCAGCTGTTCCTCACAAAAAGCCTAGAAATTTCTGAAGAACTTGTATTTCATATCTCTGCTTTGGTGAGTGCAGTAGCCAAGTAAGGCAGATTTCAATTGATACAGGTAAGTGGAGAGCCCAGCGGGAAAAAATTAACCCTGTCCTGTAAAATGTTTCAGCAACTGTTATACAGCCAGTGTAGCCCTTAACCTCCTGAGTGTTTCGCTCATGGCACGGTTTTTTCATTGCCTGCTCAGCTGGAGGAGGTAAACATAAATCCGACGTCACTGGAGACCCCGGACTTACGTTGAAAGAAAGCGACGCCCCTCCAGTTAGACAGAGGTGTATGGCGCCGCCTACCCCCGCCCCCTTCGCGCGATCGGGGCGGACCCCATACATGCCGATGCTCCCGAACGCCGTAGAAAGACGGCGATGCATTAACTCGGGCTGAACGCTCAGAAGGTTAAGGAACAAACACCAACTATATACACAATACAATATATACATTTATAGTGAACAGGGTGGTATATACATTTTATTGGCTATGTACAATTTGGTGTAAACCCCTGTCACTACAGTATGAAGAGGTTGTGGAAACGGCAGATTAATATTTTCTGTTTTATTTATTACTGTGACCTATTGTCAGGATCAGAGGCAGAGGGGGTGACCAGACTGGCAACACACACTGACATCCAGACAGAGGTAGGGTGGTGTCAAAAACAGATTTAATGAGGACTCACAGACAGGAACAAAAACCGGTGCAAAGGGTCCAGAGTTCAGGCTCAGACAGGGACAATGAAAGGAAAACAGGAGTCAGTCCAGAGTCCAGGTTCAGACAGGGATTGCTCTGCAAAGAGGAAATGACATTAAATAAACAGCAAGCGTGTCTGAATGAAGCACACCTATATAGCCCTATGACTAACCAGGCAGGTGTGCTCCACCCAGCCCATGCTTGCAGGGAGCCACCTGCTGGTGACTGTGGGACCAACCCATGGAAGGGCAAGCACAGTGCCACCAGCAGGCGGTGACTGGTACAGCTGGGGTCCTCACACCTATCTCCCAGGATTACATACATTTGTGGGATGTCTATGAGCTACACTAAACAGCAGGGGCTGTGTTATTTTTTGGACAAAACCTTTGAAGAGTAGTATTGTTTCCGCATGCATCATTTCTTGTTCTTGTCCAATGGGGTGTTGGTGTGGTGGGGGAGTAAGTATTATGTTTACAAATATGACATTTTCAATATGATGAATTAAAATTGTGATCTTTTTAAATGATGTGAATTACTATTTAATGGGAAAACACAGTAGAGTCCTGATAACACAAAATGCATTTGCAGATCTGACTTCCGTCACAGATTCAAAATGATGGCGCTAAATTTTAGGATAGTTAGTTAAGCCATGCAAATTATTACTGTGCCCCTGTGGCTTCTCTTCTAGATCCGCTCATTTACAGCACAGAATCAATCAATCTAATATGATAGAAATGTCCTTTCAAAATTGCATGCAGTGCTTTTAGGCTATCCTGCCACCATAAGCCTGTTTTATTCGGCAATTAAGTAGAAAGGGCATTTTGGTTTGTCCTAATTTTCGTTGTTTGGTTTCCCTTACTCAGGGAGTGAAACAGTGTCATTTGGTGCTAGCGGCACTTCCTGCATTGGGCTAATGAATTTTACCTAAACTAAGAACTAAACTAAATGTGCATTTGTGTGTGCTTCTGGCTTTTTTTTTCAACTTTCTTTCTTTTCTCATCCTGATTACACACATCCTGCCTCAGAGAGTGTACACTCTTCTATATGACGGAGAAATATATGCCTCTGTAGACTGACTGCAGCCAAGTTTTGGAGACAACAGTGTTCAACTAGCCATGCAACTTTTGCTTAAATGACTTGCAAATTAAATATTGGCTGTCAATCTAATAATCAACTGTACTATTACACAGTGATCAATGCAAAACTGATTATTTAAATTAAATTTATTTCCAGTAATGAAGATAAGGTGTGCACTTGCTCCATAATCTTGTTACATACTTATTGGTTGAAACACGGATCAGATACTTGTGCAATCAACTGAAAGTTTCCAACCTGACTGATCACGGCTCTTTCCTATTTATGGTAAAGAACGGATGTTCTGGGGGGGGGGGGGGGGGGGTTGTCAAAAAATAAAATATGTATCTTTTTCATAGATTGAATTTTGAAGTGGAAGAAAAGATGTACATTTTTTAAATGTGTGGGGGTCTGTAGACTGACATATCTCTCCCATACCTTTTCCTAAACCCTTTACTCTATGAAAATCAACAAAAAAAAATTAAAACCAAAACAAACCTATCTCAAAGGTTCCTAAATCTAAACCATCCCTAAATGCTGGCCATACACATACGAAAACGGCCGATTTTAAGGACGACGGGCGTGCGCCTCTCGCCGTCGGTCAAGGTTAAAATCCGCGTTATCGAAGTCCCACACATGGGGGACAGATGCATGTCGCCCCACTTCCGGCCGCCAAGATCCGACATGTCGGAAAATCTGAGCGATGGGAGAGCCGATTCAATAAGCAAGCAATGAAAGCGGCGTCTCCATCGCTGCTTATGGCCGGCACAAAAAGGGGCCTGCCGATTGTGGGGCCCAGAATGCAATGGAGGCTAAACGTGATGACGTCTCAAGTTCCCGGAGCGATATTGGAGGGCGATATCGCTCCAGCTCGCCGTGTGTATGGCCAGCATAACCCTAACCTCCACCCTTCTAAACCTAACCTTTAACTCCTTAATTCCATTACCTACACATCTTAAATCTTAACTAGTGTTGAGCTCGAATATTCGAATGCCGAATATTTTTTGCGAATATATCGGCAATTCGTGAATTCGCCAATATCTCAAATATGTTGGTGGATATTCACAATTCCGAATATTCGCAATATGGCCATGTATTGCGAAAAATAATATTCGCATTGCGAAAATAAAACATAGCATGTGACCATTCATTTTAAAGATTTTTGTGATGCGAATATGATTTTTGCAATACATGGTCATACAGTGAATATTCAAATTTCTGAATATAGAATCAAATGTTAGTAGAATAATTCTAACTTAACTAGATCCAAAAATATTACGCCATAACCTAAACCCTGCCCCTAACTCCTTGTAATCTCAGTTTTGTAGGGGCCATAAGTATTCAGGGATCACCAGCACAAAAACTATGGTTTATTTAACCGAAAAACACAAATTAAATCTTGCAGCATATATAGCAGTCTTATTGCATGCAGTATTCAAAACACATATCCATTAGGGTCAGTGGTTACAGCTCACCCATGACGCTCAGGCAGGCAGTCCTGTAAGCCCTCCCAGGCTTTCCAAATGTAAACTTTGCTCCAGAAAGAGAGTTGGACTCCTCACACCCTGCAGACTGCACACCTGGCCTCAGCTCCTCTAGTCCACCCCCTCTCTGACACCAGAGCTTTTTTAACCAGCCTTCCTGTCTGGCTGAAAATCATCATCAAACCCCGGAGTGTACCCCGGGTGGAGTGGGAAGGCCCATCCAGTTCCTTCCCTCCCACTCCAGAGTTGCCTGTATATTATTTATTATATATATACGTAAAAACATTTTTTAATAAATAAGTCAAAAAATCTAAATTTGGTTGAATCAAATTCAATAAAAAAAATTGTCAAATCATAAATACACTATATAAGTGTAAATGGACAATGGATTGTTTGATTGCGCCCATACTAGGAACCCTGCTTTGTCCATTAAGTGGACTTCTATTTTTAGTCGATAACACTATGGTGAAAACATGTTGTACATTTGTTCTCTCAGCACAGGATTTCAGGGAAATTACTTGCATGTGACAGACAATTTGGATTAATGTAAATATTTAGTCCATTAGTGGTGCTCTGACTCATGTTCAACCTCCAAAATCCTTACTCAATATTTAGCATTGATTTCTGCACATAGGACTGTCTGCACTATTCCTGAGACCATTCTCTAGAGATTACCAGCCATTGATGTATTAAGAGGGGCTATTGAGTTTTCTGGAGTGTGCTAGCCTTGTGAGCTCTAAAGACACGTATAGAGTTACAATGGTGTGTTGTCTATGGATAATGGCTTAAAGAGATGTCAGATAAAAGGTATGAACGATCAATCAATACCCAACAACCAAATGTTATTCCCAAAACCATCCCAACTCATGTCTTTATACACAGCAATGAGACTTAAGCTAGCCATACACACACCGAGCGGCAGCCAGTTTTGCCGCGACCGATGCCATGTGGGCACCCCCGGGCGGCCGCCGATCGGGGGTGCCCACATGGCTCGGCCGGCCAGAGAACGGACATGTCCAATATTCTCTGGCCGATGCCGGCCGATGCCATTAGTTTTAATGAAGACCGGCATCTTCATTGAAGCTAACGGCCGGCACACAAAGGGTGTCCGCCGATGCTGTCTGCTCTGGAGAGCAGCGTGATTACGTCATCAAGCTGCACTCCAGAGCTGATCTGACCTGCTCTGTCAGCCCCCACTCGGTACGTGTGTGGGGGCCTTTATGGTGAGAATACATGGGTCGATTTTTTCGTTCAATAGATTAAAAAAGATAGATTTTTAATCGTTGGAACGAAAATCTAACATGTCCGATTCCTGCTTCACTGACCTCTCTTCGTGGGGGATTGACCGATCCGCCACATTAAATGGGTGGCAGATCGAATGCATGTGGCGTGACATCAGTGCCCATCGATCTAACGCCATCTATGCGTTCATTGGCACCTTTACTCCTCTCAAGCTTGGCCAACCACCAGAGCCATCGCTGAGGCAATACATTCTAGAACAGGGAACTCCACCCAATCTGCCCCACAGTTTGATTATATTTGTCCTGCAAAATGTTTTACTATTTTATTTAAGAAATGAATTTTTTTTTAGATATTTGGTATTTGTTTTCACATTTGTTATAGTATTATACTTTGCTGGTTCCAGATGTAGATATTTTCTCATTAAGTATCAAGGTCAGTCTTTTTTTTTTAAATTTGGACTATATATTATATTATATGTTTTTATATATATTGTATTATATGTTTTACATATATATTTAAAAATATATGATTCTCAGTCTTCTTAGATATTTTGTGATAAGATCAATTTGTTCAAATAACACATCTTTGGTAGAAATAAGAAGAAGATTATGGAAAAAATATTCAAGCACAACATTTGGGACGATATGCGTGGGCGCTCATTATGAGTTTCATGCGCATAGTAACCCTACAGATCAGAAAGTAGAATTCTTCCCCTGAAGGTGAGGATTTGCTGCCAAAGAAAACACCCTATTCATAGGCCGATGCTAATAATCCTTCACCTTTTGGCTTCTCTTCTTTGGACTTGTAGCAAGTCATGTTTTCCTTTCCTGGTTTTAACCTGTGAATGCCAGCATTATCTCAAGACACCATCCCACCAATCCTTCCAGCTGTCAAAGAGTCCTTTGATATCTGTAGTGTCTGGCCTCCTACACAAGACAAGTCAGAGCAGTTGTAGTGGACAACAAGTCTCCATTGTTTGTATGGATTTTCAATTGTTTTTACTCTAGAGGATTATTAAGTAATTCAGGTCACACTACAGATTTACTTAAGCAGCCCATACACAGGTCAGATTTTCAATCAATCGACTTAAAACGATCAATTTTTTAATCCATTGATTGAGAATAGAGTTTTGCCCACCTGGTTAAATTGACTTAATCCGATCAAAATTGAGTGAAAATTCAGTCGTTTTTTGATCGGACTGGATGGTAAATTTTGATCGGTCGATTGAAAATTGGATTGAAAAGTGTGGTCAACCAATTTTTGATCGATTTTTTTTCTACCTATTCTACCTCACTTCTGATTGAAATTTCAATCGGACTATTTTGGATCGATTATTATGTCGAGTGAAAAAAAAAATCGATCAAAAATCTTGTACTACATATGGGGCATGATACAATCGACATACAATTTTATACAGACTTAAAAATTGATTGTTTTAAGTTGATTGATTGAAAATCTGACCTGTGTATGGGCTGCTTTACATAGGCTCAAGATTTTAGGTAGCATGATGATATGTATGACATGTAATAATGGCACTGCTGATTATTCCTGTTTAAGCAACACACCATGAGACACAAACTATCTTCAAAAAAGATTTAATATTAAGTGCAAAACATTAAGTCTAACATTCATAATAATAAGGTATTGATTTTTAACCTAGGCTACGGGTGTCAAATGTAAATACTCAGTGGGCCAAAATGAAAATATTTGTGCAAAAGCAAGAGCCGACCTTGATATGTATTGAAATAATGTCTGTAATTGCAATTGTCCCGAGAATTAAATTCATCATTTTGTGCTTTGCTTTTAAATCACTTCACTCCACCTGTCCCACTTCCATCTTCAACCTTGTTCATGAATACACCTCTAAATGGTCCCTCAGAATTTCCAGTGAACTATTAACCTCTCCAGCGGTTAACGGGCGAGCACAGAGTACTCTACTTGAATTACCCACCCTCCCCTGTCCATGTCAGCGCCGTCATCAATGAGACTGACGCCCCTCCCCCTGTGGCGGTTGCCGAAAATGCTGCAGTGGTACAGAAATCCGTTGCAGCTTTCCGGGGGTATACCAGGTTTTTCCAATCCCATTTCCAGTAGCAGTTGAGATGAACCCAAACCCCCGAATGAACTGAGTTTGTCTCAATCTCTAGGGAGGTTAAGGATGTCTCTATTTGCTGGACATACAGGGTTAGATTTTCCTGTTTGATCGACTTAAAAAGCGATCACTTTCAAATAGTTTCCTTTTCACTTAAATCTATCAATCTAAAGTGATCCAAACTGATCATAAATTGGAGTGGTGATTGGACATGACCATAAGATGGAGCATGCGCACAGGGCTTAGGGAAGACGTTGATCACATTATATAGTGGTAAAAAGGACTTAAGCCCCCCATAGACAGGCAGACTCCTCCATACAACTTTCATGAGACTTACCAACAACTATGTAGTATAGTGACCTCCCTGATAGAATGCACAGTGATTGGAAGGTGTAGAAAGGTCCTCCTATTACATGGTTTTGGTAGAAGAAAAGTTGGTTGTACAGAAGTTGCATGGAGGAGTCTGCCTGTCTATGGGGGGCTTTACAACTATAGTTAATCAAAATGAGAAATCTTACGGTGTATGCTCACGTTAACATCATCACATGCATGGGCTTCAAAAATGATTTAGGAAAGGCCCTACACTCTGGAACTCTTTCTCTTATACAATTAGACTTGCACTTTTAACACTTTCTATCCATGATTTAAAAGGAATCATAATTCGAGAGCACATGTGCACATCAAATGAAAGACACATCTGTGGCATTTATTTGTTAAATAAAAATGGAAATAAAATTTTTTTAAAATATTATTACACTGTGTGCCAGATTTGGCCACTGGTCTAGAGTTTGACCTAGATCAAGCACCCAATGTCTTTGGAAGCTTCAGGATCCACATTCATAACATAATTCACAATGGTGAGCTGATAATAGACAGACCTTCAGTATGTGGGTGATTCAGAGCCAGAAAACTTTCAGAAAGTGCAGTTATTCTTAAACATACCTGAAGATTAACCTAACCTGGTATTTTACATATGACTATTTTTATTAATGTTGAGGTAACACAGTTCACTATTTAAAGTGAATGCATTTATAATGGCCGAAACAGAACAAGCTCTACTGACAGCTCTACTTCCAGGCAATTCAGATGATCTTAAAATGGAAAAACAGAATGCAGTCGAGTCCAAGTAAATTCCAGAGCAATTTTACACCATGGTTCAGAGCTTTGTATGCTGCAGGATTAACATGGATCAAAAACCCACAAACCAGACTTTGCTAAAAGGAAAAGCCTGTGGTAATAAAATATTACCTGGTACATATTTCCCAGGCAAAGTCAAATTTAACTCAAAGCAGACCTATGCCCCAATGCTGATTAGAAAAAAATGTAGCATATGCTGGAATAAAGTAGGCTTCCTCTGATAACATAGCAGGGCCAGGCGAGTGACTCCACTGCATATTAGTTAGGCAATTAGCAGGCAAAAGGCAAAAAGCAGTTTTGAAAAAAAGATGTAAAGATAGAATTCTTGTAGCAGTTTGCCATAAAAACATAATCAGAGGAGGTAGTTTACATGCCAAAAGATTTCCATTCCTGTCCATCCAGTCCTGATGTTAGTCAACTATCCTCTTCATGGTAGAGACTGATTAGAAAACCTTAGACACACTTAAGCTAGCCACACATGGTAAAATTTATCATTCAATCGAGGTTCGATTAGATTTTGTACTT
>CM070043.1:11925022-11937167 GCA_036250615.1 Ptychadena robeensis
TCAAGGGGTGAAGAAACATTGTCAATCTAGCGTGTATGGTCAAGGTGACCAGGTGTCTTTGGCCTATAGATAGGGAAGGAAGAGGAGAGCTATAAAAAGTTCTGCCATTGGCTTTCCTATCTAAAGATGGGAATAGAGGGTCAGATTTACCGTCGACTCCTGACCCAATTTCGGCACAAGGGGTGCCCGCTAGTGCCAAGAATCGTCCGGAACTCCACCGGGAGTGGACACGGATGCGGGAGCGCACACGGCATTCGATCGGCGGTCGGGTCGTGCAGGAATCGGAATGCCTATGCCCAGCTTAATAATAAGATACAATTTATTTGTTTGTTTTCCAATTGTTGCTTCATCTGATAAGCCTGAGATACTGCTATGTCTGGTTGAGATCTGATCATCAACTGATTCATACAGAAAATCTTGATGCATTGTCATGTGATGTTTATGGGGGATTTAGCATAACATTACAAAGTGATGTCATGCAGCAGTATAATGGAACATTCCACCATTTGAAAAGTCTCACTTTATCTTTGAAAACAGTTTAAAAGTTGACACTAATTATGGAGTTGTGTGTGATGCCTTCCAAATCAGCAGCAGAGTCAGGCCTTTCTCTTCTTCATCACTCACACTAAAGAACCGTTAAATGACAAGGGTTAAAAGGAGCCAAAAGTCCTTCACTGTAGATCAATTACAGAAATGTCCTTCTTTAAACAGGACACAATTGTGAACTCTAGAAATGAGGCTATTAAGCTGCCAGGTTTGAGATCTAAAGTCTTAACTGGCATTTTTTTAAAAACTGAACTCTAGACAAATAAATACAGTATCTCACAAAAGTGAGTACACTCCTGGCATTGTGGTAAATAGTGTTAAATGAGAATATTCAAAATTGGAATATATTCGCTGAGTATCCGACATTTGAGAATTCCCAATAATTCGCAAATGTGTACTCGGATTGGATATGTGCAATACAAACAGTGCTCATACTGGCTAAGATCACAGAATGAAGAAGAGAAGCTGTAAAGCTGCATCGCGAATCACTGTGAATAATTGCGAACAGGCATATGCGATGGAAGGCAATGGAATACAGTCAAATCGAATTTTATTAATTTCAAATATTCCTTTGTATATTCGCAAAATTACGCAAATTGGAATATACCATATGCTGCTCAACACTAGTGGTAAATAGTTTTTATTAATTTTTCATGGGGCAGCACTGAAGATATGACTCTCAATATAGTATAACTCTCAAAGCAAATTGTGCTCAAAGTGTCAATATTTTGGTGATATTTGGAAATTGACCATTGATTAGAGCTTCACAGATTGTCACTGGAATTTCTGTACTTCTTTGCCAGTCCACCACCTTTACCTTAATCCAAGGTCATTTGGGAGGTGTGTTTAGGGTCATTATGTAATTGCCCTGAGGTCCAGTTTCCAAAGAAAGGGCATACTGCTATGCTTCATTTTGTCACCTAGGCGTGTACTTACTTTTGTTGACAGAGGTTTAAACATTAATGGCTGTATGTTGAGTTATTTTGGCAGCCAATCCACAGTGTCCTACAAGCTGTACACTGATTACTTAACATTGTATCAAAGTGTCACATCTTAAGTGTTGTCCCATGTAAAATATATTATAAACTATTTACCAAAATGTTTACTGACTTTGCAACACATGGTACATAGATTAAAAACACAGGGGTGCGCATATATTTTTTTTAGCACGCTCCTCAGATGTCCCTCACTGTCCTCTGCATCAGCTTCCTGCATAGTAGATTCTGCTGCAGATAGACCTCCCTGTTCCTGCTTTTACCTCCGATTAGCCTCCATCCACAGGTCACCAGCTGGCTTTGGGTCAATTGAAATGCTCATGTAACTCCCAGACCTCAGTAGTGCAACCCTGACATTTTCTGGGTTATCAACTAACCCCTGAGACTAAAAGGAGTGGGGAAAGGGTTTAACTGAGACCTAGCCAGCCGTGCTATAGGCTGTAGAGAGGGTCAGATACCCAGGGACTTTAAAGGGCACATAATAGATAAGAATAGGTAAACAATTTATAAAAAAAGCATGATTTTATTTAATTTAATTTACAGAACATGATAAAAAAGGGGCTGGTGTTTGTCAGCACATCGTCAAGTCGGTCGTATAGTCAGTCAGTACCACAAAACAGTCAATGTTATTAGAAGTCAAATACTTAATTAAAAAACCCGAGAATTGGGCATCACTCCAGGCGCAAAGCGCCAGTCCACCTGAGACTACCTTCAGTACAAATGTCAACATTTCATAGTCATATTCCAGCTGTCACACAGTGCTTTTTTCTTGTCAGATTTTACCCTTACATATGCCTACTCTGACTTTCATCCCCCAGATTTCCAACACCCTTAGAAGTCCAATCTTTGAGAAAAACGTTGTGCACTCTGATGTTGTAGCTATTCCACTGCTTAGAAGCATAGCATACATATGATGACGTCCTAGTAGTAATAAAACATTTATTTGTGTCTTTCATATCACACAAGAAGTTCAACTTTAGCTATACTTACCAAAAGCACCATTGCCGCAATCACACATCATTGTATACGTTGCTCTATTTAAAAAAGGCAGATTTTATCATCTGTTGCTTGTTTTATTTTGTGTGTCAGTTCACTTTTGCTTAAAACACGGGTGACTGTGATATAGAGGACAACATGCCACTAAAAATTACAGACTTTACTAGAAACATTCAACATCTGTAATATAATTGATGGTCCACTGACTGGACCATACAAACAAACATCATAGCTTTCACAAATCACAAATCATGACAACATATGAAGAACTTTTTGTATTACTAGTTAAATGTATTTTCCATTACAGTCTTTCCAACAACGTTAAAAACAATGCTGAACATACAATTTGCAGATAACTTTAGCAATTCATGGCGATAGTTTATATAACTGTAAGTTATTATTATTTATTTATATAGTGCCAGCATATAACACAGCGCTGTACAATACATTAGAGTTCAGATGCAACACAATAGAACGCACAGATACAGGTTATGACACAGGAGGAGTAGAGGACCCTGCCCGGGTGGGCTTACAAATTGAAAAGGTCTCCTTGTCAGTGTTTTTTTTATTGTATTTCATTCCATAGTAGAGTGATGTACCATGTTATCCATAGATTAATACCGAATGTTTGGAGTTCCACTAAAGCTAGGCATACACGGTTCGTTTTTAGCACAATCAAGTTTCTATTTGATTTTATATCTTGATCTTTTCATCAGACATCGAAAGTGCACCAAAATTTACGATTTTAGTTTCGATCATAAAACACAAGAAAGAGTCATATGTATATGTGTTAATTGAATACAATCGACCCGACCAACACAAACAATGCTACAATTTTAGTTCAATTATTGTAAAGAGTCATATATAAATATTGTATATACGAACAAATAATTAGCCCCCTGAATAGCACAATACTTCAACCCATAAATGGGAGTGCCACACCCTGGTAATATTCCAAATACAAACAGTGAACCATGAATGGGGCAATGTGGGGCTTTTTAAGAACAAAGGAATATGTTATGAAAACTAATTTTTTTTTGGGGGGGGGGGGCTAAAAATGGTCTTTATTGTGCTGACCAATAACGCATATAAGGACTAATAAAAATAGGGATCCCTACCATCCAGGCATACCAAAAAATTACAACATCATATATACACAAAATTTCCAAAACATCACAGGAAAATAACTTTCTGGTCCCTTGCTCTACAATAGTTCCAAAGGGAAAGCCAGGGGGGTGAGAACATCAACTCGGACAATCATGTCTGCAGAGTCAGATGGATTTCAAATGGTCCACCATAATAAAAACCAGATCTCTCAATGCGTTTTGCCCCGATATGGGGCTTCTTCAGGAGTGGACCCAAACAGGTATATCGTCATGGAAAGAAAGTAAAAAACCTCAAAACAGCATTCATTTATAAATAGTACATGAAACATCAAACCTACATACATATCGTATATAATATATACATACATCAAATGTACATACATTGTGTTACAGACATCAAGTATGCATTCTATACACTTGAGGAATGATTACATCCCTTGAGGCGGCATAACAGTCTACATTCTCGATCTCTACCCTCTATTTCACTCCCGTTCCCCACCACCCCCCATAGAACAAAACAAAAACAAACATAGAAAGCCCCCTAGGACACCCCCAACAAATTATTCCCCTGTAGCATAAAAACCAACTAACGCCAACTAACATCTGAATAACGTGCCCATACTTTGAGTGTGATGTGTATCCCAAGTGTGAAAAAGAAAAATACGCTTACCGCAATAGCAGGTAATCCCTTAATGTCACACGGGTCTTCAGGTAAGAAAGTTCGGTACCCAATTAGGGTAGACTCAGCCGGTGTAAGGGCCTAGTTGCTCACTGACAGAGGTGATAGGACCAAAGTACCCGGGTGCTTTTCAAATTGGGAGGCTCCCCCTCTTCATTGCATGGATACCATCCCCACAAACACCACTGTGGACACTCCAAAAAGTGAGGGAGATAAAGGACCGTGGCAAATATAAAGCTATGGGAAAATGTGGACCAAATAGCCAGGGTGGAATGTTAGAAAGAACATATAAATGTGTTCATCTTAAACAATCGACCAACATACATAATGGAAGCACTGTACATTAAATATTGGTTTAAAGGTAACACAAGCTAAAATGCGGGTACATACTATGACACAAGAGGAGGATAGGACCCTTCCTCTTTTTGCCTCCTTGTTCCTTGAGCCTTAAAATATCCACCTCTGTTTTGGGTCATAATAACATGGTCGTCAAGATGCAAGATGGATGAGAATATTGAAGTATATGTCATCACCGCTAAACTACACGCCTGATAAAAACACAAATGTATTTTCATTCCACCTTCATTTAGATAAAAAACAAATGTTAACATAACTTTTGAAGACTCTTGGAGGCAGAAATGGAAATACTTAAATGAAATAACATCATTCACTACTATTATTAAGACTTCGATGATAACAGGGCCTATATGGAAGCCATTAGTATCACTTCAAAGTAAATATGTTTTATTTTCAAAGTGATTGGGCAAGATGGATATCAGATAGGCTGATGAGTGACTTCATTGTTTTGCTATGAACTTAATGCCCGAGAAAGAGTTGCTTTCAAAATAACTATCATAATCATAACTCATGAACATGATGGAAGATAAGCTGACACATGACAACATCAAGGAAAGTAGAGTAGAGTGGTCAGGGTTGGGCACAATTCGTTGGATGAGGCAGTAATCTGTGTATCTGTTTGTGTGTGTGAGGAAATCTTTATAAAGCTGTGAGGTTTTTACATCTTTCATGTATTTTTCTTTCTCAGATCAAGTGACGCTTCTAGCAGGAATACATTAGTCACTGACCCATCGCTCAGAAGTCTTTCACTCAAGCATGATGACTTATGACTTCACTGTCTGATAATGATAGATACACTCTAATACCTTCCTTGTACTTCCATTACAGTCTAAACAAAACAAGCACTGGACTGAAGAAGATGAAAGTCAGCACAAAATGTTCAATGAACTTTCTGATGAACAACTTCACTTTGTCATACCAATGGGCAGCTATCTTGTCTAAATCCCCATTCAAAGGAGAATTCTAGAATGAGGACTATAGTATTATAAAAGTGCCCGTACTACAAGCCTCCTGCTGAATGCGTGGTCAGTTTTAAATTATTTTTAATTTAGTTAAAGTTAAGTTAAAAGTTGGGGTATAATAAATATTTTTTTTCTTGCCAGAAATGTTGTTACCAATTCTTTAATGCTGGGCATACACGGGTCGATTGCCATGCGACACAGGAGCACAGCATGGTGACATCATCGTGCTGCGTTCAAGCTTCCTCGATATCGAGTCGCAGCACTGCTGCATCATCGATGTCGCCCAATACTTTGGATGGGGATCCTCTAGTAGAAGTCGAACAAGGTTTTGCAACATGTTGGTTCCCTGTTTGACTGAGCGGGTCCAAAGGAAAGCTGGGCGGCTCGTTTTGTTTTATAGATTTGAGCACAATCGAGCACTGTGAATGCACATGACGTTCGAATATATAAAAAAAAATAGAGCCGTGCATTCCTAGCTTAAGGATTATAGCATAGATATGATGAGTGGGGATTATTATTATTATTAACATTTATTTATATAGCGCCAGCATATTATGCAGCGCTGTACAATACATTGAGTGGAGTGGAGATCCAACACAGTATAACACACAGGTACAGGTAATGACACAGGAGGAGTAGAGGACCCTGCCCGGACGGGCTTACAATCTAATAGGGGATGGGTTCCATATTCCTTTCCTGATTCTATGTTGATGATAATAAATGGTAAGGGAGCTTTACCATACTAAGGGTATGTTTCGACAGTGCTATCGGCTCCATGGCGGGGACCCGATGGAGCCAATCCACATAACCTGTTTGCAGCCTTGGCTGTGCCCACGGCAGTCTGCCGATCCGCTGGCCGGAAGGTCAACATAGTGCAGTACCTCAAACTCTGGCCGGCGGATAGGCAGAACGCTGTGGGATCCCGCCCACAGGAAGGTCTTAGAATTAAGACCTTCCTTCTTTTTTTAGCCTGTGGTGTGACAGCATACAAAGTTGTAAGTCTGTAACCCAATTAAAAAATGTGAGTGCACAAATGTGAACCGCACAAAGGGAGCTTGGTGCTTTAAGTTCTCCTGTTGCAAAAGAGGCTAAGGGACTCAAGTCCGTGAACTATCCAAAGGAAGCTAGGGCTCCACATGAATCCCTGCGTTCAATGCAGGGATTTCAGCACAGTGCACAAGCCACCCATTGACGGCAATTGGGCTATGATAGGGCTGTCTCCTCACTCCATCAGAGCTCAAGATATAGTTGATCTCTAGCCAAAGTGTTCCAGTACTATGTCCAGGCAACCGGAGATACCACTAAAATCCTTTACCTAGAGGACTGACTGAAGCCAGGTGCCCCCAGTACTAGGGTTTGTAGGATCCCTCCAAATATGGTTCATTACAAGACTATTGCCAAGCAGCTTGGTGAGAAGATGACAACATTTAGCAAAATAATTTGCAAATGAAGGAACATAAAAATACCTGTTACTGGGAATCTGGTGAATTTAGCTACCCAAGGCTAAGGGAGGGGGGGGGGGGGGGGGGACACAACAATAGGCAAAGCATTTAGATATAGCTAGGGAGATGATGATAAAAAAAATTACATTAAGTCAGGTCCTCACAGAGAAAATGTAAAGTTGTACAGATGTATCTATACTCCTACATTATCCAAAGTATTTATATTTTACAATACTATTCTATTAAAACAGGTAGACCTCTATACCAAAGCAGAATATTACCCAGAGAGGGATTTAAATAGACAATTAGAGCTAAAATAAGGTACATTCCACATACCACTACACTGCAAAAATATGCCTTTGAACCCACAAAGACCTATATATAGTCTATATCCTATTACAGAAAAGCTGGTAATAAGTGTCCATCAATATCTTCCATGTAATCCGTAGAAGACTAATGCTAATGGGATGAAATTATATCAACCTATTCCACATTACTTTGTTATAAAATACATAGACTATTACTAGTGTTACTATTACTGGTATTGCTCTTCTCCAGCTAGCTACATGTAATGTCCTCCTAGTAGGCACTATCCATATCTTCTCAAACAAATATGATTCTCTAGAATGTAACCCGATTTTTCTGCTTGATGGTACAGCAGAATCAACTCCCGTATGGCCAGCTATAGAAGGTGAGCATGCTTACAGAGTGGTGACCTCATTCCTTTTTTGCAAGTATAACAAGGTGTCAAAGGGGTCACCAGTACTAGGGCGAGGGCTAAATACAAGGTACGTGGGGCCTTGCTTTCTCAGGTAAAACCAGCACTATTTATTTGTCAAACAACTCAGTTCATCTACTGTTTTTTAATAATTTTTTCTCTGAAACCAATTTTTCAGAGAATATGGGGTCCAATTCCCAATCCTTGGCCCCATGTTTTCTTGAGGGTCAGAGGCCAATTTAGCCTCAGAGCCTGCTGTTGCAGGGAGTCAGAATGTATGCATTTTCTGGAAGAAGAAACATTTATTTGTAATGTGGAAGCCAGGAGGGTGTGCATATTCCAGTTCCAGAGTTAGCTGTTGCTTTTAAAGGTAGCCATACACATATGAATTCTCCCTCGATAGATGAGGGACAGACTGCAGCATGATGATGTCATCACACTACTGCCATCCCCATCCAAAGTAATGGGATTGGTCGGAAATCTACGAACATGTCGAATCCCCATGCGATCCGACATGCAGGAGATTCCTGGTCAACTTCGCCAGGTGGGCACATCTGATTTCCGCCCAAGCGACCACTAGCCGATTGGCTGGGGAACATGCACAGCCATTGATCGTCCGAAAAATTGGGCCCATGTATGTCTACCTTTACTCCTGATAAGGTACACTGATTTCTGTTGCTGATGTTAATAATAAAGACCCCTTAAATTCTAATGACCTGTGTCACCTCACTGCCAGACCCTCCACACTTTTCAATCACAGGCTTGGAGGGACAGCCTTTCCACCAATCAAATGGGTGAATACTATAGTAATAATAATATAATTGGTGAATGGTGCTGAGGCAGTTATAAAGTAAGACACTTCTAATAATATAATGATCCTATATTAATATATATAATTTCCTATATTCTATCATTATCTTAAGTAAGATACTGATTTTTGGTAATAACTTTCTTTAATTTCCAGCAATTGCAACTTGCTGGGGGCTTTTCCCCCATGTTGTCTGTTACCAGTGGCCTTACTAGGTTTGGTGTCACCTGGTGCTGGAAATCCATGGGAACATCCTTAAGTGCCATATACAGTATGTTGTGCATATAATACGGGTATCATATTGTGTGGCTTCATGTACATATATATAAACATCACTTACTATTTGAACACATTGCAAACATTGCTCTACTCATGACCAAAGGGATGCAGAGGATGCATGCATATGTGTAGCTAGGCCTCTTGACTGTACCATTTACACGCCATGGGGGGTGGGGGCAAAGACTGTGGTGTGGCTGTGGCACTGGTGCTGCAGGAACACGCAGAGAAGACATGACCAAGTGAGACATATAGAGGTAAGAAGCTTTGCTGCCTAAACCAGACCTCCACCAGTATACAGCATACACATCTAAAGGGTACCATTCATGGGGGTGAAACTGTGCTGCAACTGACATTGCAACTGTTGTTCTTGAGGAGTCCTCTTGATGACATGAGTCCTTTAGCTCTAAACAAAAAAAAAGGAAAGTTTGGTGTCACTTTTATGGGAGTGAATTGGTTTGACCTGGTAACGGCACCCCCTGCACTGGACTACTGACCCTACTGCAGTAAATAGTATTGGTCTGTAACATTGAAACATAAGTAATGCTAGCCATACACTCTGAGATAAATTGGATCCATTAAAACAGACCAATGTATCCCGACGGCGGTATCGGTTTGGATCGTAATATTCAGCAAAAAAGCTACGACATTGAAAATCCAATTTACGATCGTATTTTTTTTTTTTTACGAGGATGTCATCGAAATTCATCGCTGTTTATATCGGCCATTGTGATGTATTTTTTTTTATAAAGGGGAAGCTTTGGCAGTAATTGGTTGGTTTTCACTATGAAAACAGTATGAAGTTTCCCGATGTTGCCAGACCAATTAAAATTTTTGAACATGTCCAATAAATTACGATCGTAAAAAAACGGCAATTACAATCGTAATATATCGGTTGTACCATGTGGACATGTGCGGATTTCAGGACGATAAAATGCATTCATTGGTCGGTTTTAATGGATCCTAATTTTTATCTCAGAGTGTATGGCCTGCTTTGGGTTTCCTAAAAGTTATTGGGGTGATACCATATAATTACAAAATCATGGGTACAAACTTAAAACATAAGGGCTTCTCTACAGGACCTCAAAACTATTTGTGAAAAAGATGATGGTTGCCTAAAACCTTATTGGAGTTAGATTTCCTTTTTTTCTCAAACTGAATGGTACCAGTTGAGGGAGCTTTACTGGACGCATTAAACGACCCTCAGCCCACCAGAATTTTTGTCAGGCATGGAACCCCAATACAATCCTCATGAAGACTGTAATTACTTGATAGGCCAATGGGAAGTCTAGTTTGACCTACTCAAGCTCTTACCCGTTTTCCCTATGGCATATAGCAATATGAGAATTGACAGATGGGTAGGTGGGTTTATAGAATAAAGAATAAGCAGATTTCCTGAATACTTCCCCAAGATGGCGAAAAATTCCTGCATCTTAGAAAACATTCTGACATGTTTGCAAGGAGCTGAAACTTAATCCTGTGTGTGTATATGGAAGTGGGAGGAGGGGTGGGGGTTGGTGTGCTGAATGTTTGAGGTTACAGTCTCAGTCTGGTTTCTGAAGAAACGAGGTCTGTGCTGTATCACTAACCTGGAATGAAATTTATACACTGAGAGCGCTCACTTCTCATAACAATATCAACAAACCACTTCCCAAACCATCTGTATACCCAAAGTGACTTCAGACTCCGCAAACAGAGACAGCGCTTTATAAAAGGTATACATGGACAGATTTAATATGGATCCGTAACCGCTTACCAGAAAATGTACATTCCCATATGTATAGTATTTCCCTGTGGAATGCTGATAGAAATACACTTCAATACATTCATTATAAATACCAGTTTGTTTCTCACTTATCCTGGTAAAACACCTGGTTTATGAAAGATTTAAAGGTAGTTCCATAACACACAAGAGTGCAAAAAACTTTTACATTATATAAGTTAAGGCCCCCATACATGTCTAGATTTCTCGTTCAATCAACTTAATTCAATCAATTTCTTTTTGATTGATTGATTGAAAACCTATGGCAGCTCACATAATTAGATCACCCAAAAAACGATTAAAATTGGGAAAACTTTAGATTGAAAAATGATCGGACATGCTGGAAAATTTTGTATTTTATTGAAATTGAACCTTAATTCAATAACGCTTTCAGTCGATCCAAAAAAAAAAAATTATCAAATATCTGTTACTACAGTTGGCATAGATTACAATCAATCACCGATTTCCCTGACCTCAAAATATTTATCTTTTTAGGTCGATTGAAAGGAAAATCTAGACCCGTATGGGGGCCTTTAAATGACAGTGGCAGAATCAAATGGCAGCAGTTATGATTAAACTGGCTCACCCCACAATGAGTATAACATAAATGTATAATATAAAATAAAAATGTTTTTATGTATTTATTTCAACATTTTAATGTATTGAAACTTCTGTCCTCAAACCAAAAGTGTCCTGCATAACATTTGGGTGTGCTTTGTGGTTCCTTCTAACTCTTATTAGAAAGTTATTTTTGTCTTTTACAATGGGGCCCCTAATTTTATTACATTAGTGTCATAATTAATTCAATAATATGTCCATTCATTTACCTTGCCTACAACTCATGTCCAGTATACTATCAAAATAATGTACCATGTGCTTGGCGGGGGGGGGGTTCCAATGCAGCACATACACTTCACTTACTCGGTGCATGCTCTGTTCTCACGGTGCTGAGTATGTTAACCCCTACATCGGCGGATGTCTGAACACAGCATTCGCCAGCCAGCTAAAGTGTATGTGATCCGTCGGAACCCCCCGCCAAGTACTGCTCTTAACATAGTAGTGTCCCGATGGATCACAAAACGCTGTGGACCCCCCCCCCCCCCCCCCCCCCTAAAAAAAAAGAAGGAAAAACTGGATTAGCGTAGTAGAAGCCTAGGCTGGGAAATGCAGCGGCTACGGCACAGAAACACACAGCAAATGTACTTTTGTTTTGGGATGATGACACAGCATTTTAACTAATTTGTGAGTTAATTGCAAAGCCCCTGAACAAGATATTGTCACCAGTATTGCTGTAGATGTAGCCCTATAATCCATACTTATTGTGCCGATAATAGAAAAGCGGGTGATAGCGGGTATATACACACATCCTATATTGGTCACTATCATTCTGTCCCATTTAGAAGGGAATGGAGGCCATTCTGGTAGATCACTAAACAAAGGCAGTGTCAGGACCCCGGGCCGTCCGGGCTCGGGCACCCCACGCCACCTGCTGTGGCTC
>CM070043.1:11949761-12009342 GCA_036250615.1 Ptychadena robeensis
TTAAGATTATGACTATATTCTATATCAACAAGGGAGTCGGTGTTCCAGTTAAAGTCCCACTAAAATAAGACCCTGAAAACAAGTCCTTGAAATATTGTTTAGGATTTTTTGAGTCTGTCCAAAATATAGGTCCTACTCCAAAAAAAAGGCTTAGTAACTGTTCTTTAAAAAGTCAATTTAAATAGTGTCAGGGCAGCTATAGATGTAAAAGAGTAAAGTGAATTGCCAATAAAATGCTGAGGGACAGATAGTTGCAAAGAAAGCAGACACTCCTTCCAAAAGAATCACACTTATAAGATCTAAAATGAGGGTGTAATGATGATATTTCAGATGTGATCACATGATTATGAATAAATGTTGATTTTTTTTTTATTTAAGAATTACTGTAAATAAAAATAAGTTTCCCCTGAAAATAAGCGCTGACCCCAGTAAAAAATAAATATAAGACCAAGTCTTATTTTTGGGAAAATACGGTACTTCAAACTCAGTGAATGTTTGGTTAAATAGTTGATAAATATACCTTTCAGTGTAAAATAAGACTAATAGGATTCTGTCTAGGTTCTAGGCCAGTCTCATGCTTGAATAATTCAGAAGTCACATGCCCGCTGCATTCCTCTATGTAAATAACTGTCTCTTTTCATTGTATATTTTCAAATCACAGCTCCCTAAACTCATCTGTCATAAAACAGATTACAACGGCATCGCTGCCATATCCATTAATCATCGTTTTCAAGACAGAGCTTCCTATAACCTCACTCTATAGCTGAGAGGTCAAATGCAAATCTGCCCCATTCAGTCAATGTATGACCTCAATAAATTATGAGTTGCTTGTCTTAGTGAAATCTCATTAACAGGTTAAGTCATTATTCCAACAAGGTCCAGTGTGTTGGAGGGAGGGGGATCCAGAGGCTTCCAAGTGACCTTTTGGACTCATCATGAGTATTATGGATTATTATGTAATTTGTCATATAGCGTTCTTCCTATACACCATGTGTTCAGACCATTAGTAACGGTTACCTTTATATTAATGATCATCATCTAATATGACAAAACAACCATATTATTCTAAAGAAAACAACTATGGTCAGCTTGCAGACTCAAACTATAATAATGTGTGTGTGTATATATTGTGGGGATCACACTCAAACGGTTGCTCTTAGACCATCAGTCTACACAATTGCGATCTTTTTTTAGTGTTTATTTGTAAACAGTCCAAAACTATTGCAGGGGTTAATAGACATACAAACAAAAGTCCTTGAAAAATGCCAATCCTCCTGGCTTGGCAAACGTCCAGCTTCCCAGCAGGAACAGGTCTGGGCCTCACAAGCTCTGTGAGCCCCCTGTTCCCACGGCTCCAGTAGCCCCAGGTCTGGGCCCCACACTCCTTGTGTGTCCCCCTGTCTACCCTCAGAAGCCCACGGTCTCCTACTTGGTCTGAACCGTGTCTCCAACTTCCATCAGGAGCCCTGACACTGTGGTCTCTGATCCTTTTGATGAGACACACCCCACTCCACTCACCTTAACAGGTGTTAACCCTTTGCGTGTTCCTGGGGGAATAGGATGGCCCACCCAGTTCCATCCTTCCTATCCCAGAGTTCGTGACCCCATAACCAAAATTAAATAAAAAACATGAAAAAGATTAGCCCTTGTTTTGGGTGATGGTTACACCCAGGCCCCTGAATAGGGACCACTAGGTTTGGCAATTGCAGGCACCAAAGGATCAAATATTGGTTAAAAGGTCTTTATTAAGAGTATCAAGGACCAGTATAGTTTAAAATTAGAGTTTAAAGGTAAAATATGACATATTAGGATCAGGCACGGTCTAGGTAATATGTCATATTTTACCTTTAAACTCTAATTTTAAACTATAGTGGTCCTTGATACTCTTAATAAAGACCGTTTAACCAATATTTGATCCTTTGGTGCCTGCAATTGCCAAACCTAGTGGTCCCTATTCAGGGGCCTGGGTATAACCATCACCCACAACAAGGGCTAATCTTTTTCATATACAATTTTCTGGCTAGGGCACCCTTCTACTTTATCCACGACGTAAATACACCTCACCCCTTAGTGAATACTACTTTTTAAATAAAAAACATTTTCAGCAACCAGCTGTTGCTGAGCAATACTATTCCAAACTCTTTCCTATATTTTATAGGACAATTTTTTTTATTTGTTTATTTGCTCAGTCATTAGTAGATATCTTCACCTGTAAAATGAAATATAAACTAAATATATTTTTGGTCTTTCTTTTTCTACATACAATAGGTCTTTCAATGACACTTAACATGTTCTTGCCACTCATATGTACATTTTGATATTTTGTAAGCAGAGTTCTGTGACAACCATCTTGTGGAGGAGCTCAGTATCTGCTCACTATTAATTCAGAAGTCATAAAATCATAATGCATCTGATGTTTTAACTACATGCATTACTTGTGCTGATTTTAGAACACAAGGTCTTTATCTATCACCTGTGACATTTCATACATGTATTTCATTTTGCGTATTTTGTGAAAAATTTCGACTTGACTTGAAACTTAATTTATGCAAAAAAGGACATGTAGTGGAGCCCAGGTGCTCAACCTGCGGCCCTTTGGGCGTTCTTCAGTGGCCCCCCTCGGTCCTCCACTTGCGGCCCCTGAAACCTGTTATTGCATAGGGCATAGGAACTCACCTGTTCACCGATCTCCTGATCTCAGCTCCTCACCCAGGAACCTTTGAATCAAATGTTATGATGATATCTATGAGGCACATAACCTATGACGATGTATGTGGCACAAAATGTGCAATACCATACTAGAGTTTTCCCTAATGCTTGAAGTATCATTTAAAACTTTACGTTTTGTTATTCATGCTGATGTCATTTTTGTATAAAAAAATGCTTATACAAGTCAGTTTAGATTGAAAATTTTATGTGCGGCCCTTTAGAGATGCTGAGGGCACTTATGGTCCCCCATATCAACTCAATTGGCCACCACTGTACTAGAGCAATACAATTTTGTAATAACTCAGAAAGTCAGCTAGAAGAATTTTCCCCAAAAATAAAACATTGACCATATCTAACTATGATATTCTCCAAAAGGGTGACAAATAAATAGATATTTTAAATTGAATGCATTACATATATCAAATAAAAAAACTGCAAATCAATTTAGTTTCTGATGTATAGTTTAAGACGGGGTCCTCAAAGTATTGGCCAGAGGACTAAACATGACATTCCAGGGAAGTTTACCCGGTCTCTGCATTTCGAACCCGTGTTCCTGTCCTGTGGCAGCTTCTGATAACACATGCTGCTACACGGGGGCAGCATGGCTGAATTTGATTTGGTGCCGCACCAGTAAAAGAACTCCTGACAGCCCGCCACCTCTGCTCTGTGGCTTTCTCTAAAGAGTGAAAATACTCCGAAAATACCACCAGACAACAACTCACTCCACTCTACCACTACCCATTAAAAAAAAGGACCCTTTCTCACTAGATGTGTTGAGTTGTGTACCAGCAATGCATGCATTGTGTTATTGATTATCATACTAGTGTAAGAGAAATGCTTGCACTGCGGTAATAAAATATGCAGTGGAAATTTGGACTTTAGCCCTTCAAGAGTCTGCCGCACCCTTTTTAGAAAGTTTGAGGGCTACTGGTTTAAAAGCATGACAAAACCACTACATAACTTGCCTGGATGACGATTCTGCATTGGTGACCCCAGGATTGCAGACAATCCCAGCGCATACACCATTGTGCAAGCAGGTCTGGTTGTTCTGTTGTAGGGATCCCATCTGTCCAGACTGCTTTTCAGACAAACAGCACCCTAGGGTCCCTGCGGTCCTGCTCTCAAACATGTCTCGCTGCCCCCTGGTGGTGGGATGCTGTCCTGGCTGACTCAGTGTTTGGCCAGGGCTGCATCCTCAGCAGCCCTTTGGACATGTTTGACATATCAAGCTCAGGTGGACATAGGCAAGGTTGAATTCCTAGAGCCCCAACCAGCTGCAGGATATTCACCAGCTAATTGCCCACCACTCCCATAGCACCAGGTGGCATAATGTGATTGGGCAGGCCTATTTAACCTCCTTAGTGTTTATGAAGAGCCCATCTCATCCAGAGTTTGTGTGAAGAACAAGCCGCATATCCCTGGAAAGCTGTGGCGATGCTGCTTCCAGTTGCAGCATTTCCAGGATGAGGCGAGGCTGAGCAGTGCCATAGACCTCCATGTTAATGGAGGGGCCTCTGCTTTCCAGCCCTCACAGCGGGTGTCATGAATGACACCGGCTGTGTGGAGAGGGGAGGGAGGAAATGGCAGGCAGTGTACCTTATACACTGCTGCCATTGCCTGTACCACATTGGTAAAAATGGCGCGGTACAGGCGGTGCGCTAGGGAGGTTAATGGGACTCTTCCCTGCACACAATTGCCCATTATAGCCTCTGTACAGCAGTGTGTTTGGGTTTGCCTCTGTGCTTTATTACGGCTGCATTACTAACCTGCCTGCCTGCATATGTCCCCATATCGCCAACAGTGACACAGCCTGATTGCCGGTACTCTCCTTGCCCTGTCCCTGGATTGTTATTGACCCCGTCTCTTGCCTTGTCCTTTTGTACCACGCTTCCTTGCACTGACTCTTATGTAGGACATTTTCCTTGTTTTGGACTTCCCCAATAAAGACAGTTAAATGGATTTCTGGTATTGATCGTGATTGCGTACCCAGGTTCATTAACAATAACAATAACCTATTTTCTGTAGGTAGAAGGGGATCCCTCCACACTATTGCTTGTAGGTCAATAGTAAGCGGATGTTTCCACATCCGGCGGGACCCCCTACACTAAGCGCATTGCTTGGCGAGAGGTCCCGACAGAGCACATCCACTTACCTGCTCAGCGGATGCTCTGTTCTCACGGTGCTGAGACGTTCCACCGATGCAGGGGTTAACATAGTCAAGCTGGTAAACCCTTGTATCAGCGGATGTCTGAACACAGCATCCGCCGGCCAGCTTAGTGTAGGGGTCCTGACTGATCACTCAGCACTATGGAAACCCCCCCCCCCCCCAAGGTGTAGAGTACCAGTGCTCACAAATTAGGTATTCATGTGGGTCAGCCGCAGATTCTGCAATGTGAAAAGTGTTGGCAACTTCTCTAAAGAGACTCTCCACTCACTAGATTGTAAATAATATATTTAGTGGAGTAACTGTTACAATTGCCAGAAAAGTTATTTTGTTGAGATGTGCTTATCTTCTCTTGTCTCATTTACTTGTAATTAATATTTTATAATCTGAGTTTCAAAACAGCACCCGGACGCTGCAAGGGATCTGTGAATATTTAACATGTGGCATTGCTATCCTATCTGAATCACTGCCATTTGCAATTCCCCGGAGAAGCTGTGTGTACAGATGCTGCGGAAAATGATCCTGTTTGTAGGGCGTCGAGTCTTCGCTCTATCTGTACATACGGAGACTCCTTTGAACTCCTCTTGTCTGAAATGGAATACTGTTGTGGAAATGAAGAGCAATCTGATAAGGTGATCCTACTTACTGCATTTATTAGATTTAAAAGTGAAAAAGGTGGTTGGAAAGTACTACTTCTCACGGAGCACATGTGGGCTAGACCAATCTGTCTTCATATCAGCTCATGAATCTAAGCTCATCTGTCATGTGTGAGAGCGATTTCCCATTCTCTTTGTCCTTCATTAGATAGGTAAACCTGGAGATCACCTTAATGGAAGTACCTGAGATCGTACTGAAATGTTAGATCAAAGTGCATTAAAATGAAAATAATGCTACACAAAATGAGATCATTTAGTTGTCAAAGCCCAATTTGATATGTAGTTTAAAATAAAAGATATTTAAGACTTTATTTTGAGAAAACAGCCATGGCCTAAGTATCGTTTGCTGCCCAATGCCCATATGCTCTAGAAAGGATAAAAACTCTGTGTGTATTCTCCCCCAAGACTTAATAGAAGCCAAAGATGCATGAATATGTGTCGTTAGGGATCCAGGGGAGGTGCTGCAGGAATGGGCAGAGAAGTTCTTACATACACGATACATGCAGAGACTGTACCATTTACAAGGGAAGAGGGGCATGCAAATCACTTTGCTGCATGTGTTACACTGACTTTGCAGCTGTCGTTCTTGAGTAAAGCCCTCCTATACATAGGTTGATTCCCGTTCAATAAACAAATAATTGAGCGGGACCTAGTGAGGTCATCGTGATATCACCACACAGCCCTTGAGTGTTGGTCAGTTGCACAGGGGAATTGATTCAAATCACTTTTGCACAATCAATCCCGTTCGTTACTTTGGATGGGAAACCTGTACCCCATGCAAAGTAATGGCAATCATTAGCAATCGAACAGGGATTTTTACCAACAGTTCGACCAAGCTTTCTTCAATCGATCCCGCTGGAAGAAATGGTGGCTGTGTCCAATTACCAGAAAGATCGATAGTGGAACCTTACAGGAATCGACCTCTGTATGGGGGGCTTAAGATTGTAGTCCTCTTGCAAGTTCTTTAGGCCTTGTAAAAAAAACAATTGATCCGGTTGCAAATTTAAAGTGATTGATAGCAGTTTTCTTATTGATGTGGTGTACGCCCCACATGTAGCATCAACAAAAATCACTGGGCATCAACCACATATTGTCTCACATATCATATCATGCCTAAAGGCCCATCAGCACTGCCAGAATCCTTGAGTAGGGCCCCCATAAACAAGGATACATTGGATTAATGAATCATTGGCTGCTGTAGGTTCCTCACAATACATATCATGGTTTTCCAATTAGAAGGTACTATGCATAATCTTCATACAGTCAATACAACTTGGATGGTCCAAGCTGGCAGAGTGTATAGGAACTATCCGAGTGTGTCCATTGACGTGTAAATTCTTGTAGGTTAACTTCACACAAAAGACAATACAAATGACATTCACTCAGTTCTGTTTGTGTTTAGTTTGTCTTTAGCCCCATCTTATCAGAGAAGTGTTTTCGGGTAAACAAGCCCCAGCTGCTCAAGCCATCACCAGGACAGAATGACTCTTTTAACTTGGACAATTAATGAGACACCAGGGAAAGGGTCTTCACACATACCAGCAAGCTTTATCATAATCACTTTTTGCCCTGTGAACCACAGGCTGAGGTTTACACATTGGCATCCTCAATTTGTTTTCTGAGACCTAACCTCTGCCCTAATCCTGCAAGGTGGAGGATATTACCTCATTAACATAGTGAGTAAAGTGGAGGGCCCACTTGTACTGTAACATAGCTCATTTTGTTTATTTAGGTTAAGGATGTTCTTTTATTCAAGGTTTATTTAATACGGCCTGTGGCTTGTACATAGTGCATGGCTAACCGTGACAACAATGGCTACTTTTCTCATAGCAGGTTTCATAATGATTATAACAATAAAGTATTCATGATATGTATTACAACAGTTGCGCATCATTAAAAGACAATATGCGAAAGTGACAACATAGAATCGATTCCCCCAGGTGGTGCAAACGATTCCTCTAAAGCTGCCCATACACTGTAGATCTCTATAGCCTGCCATACACACACCGAACGGCGGCCGATTTTGCTGCCGACCGACGGGCGTGCGCGCTCTCTGCCTTCGGTCGGCGGCAAAATCAGCCACTGATCGGTGCATATATGGCAGGGTCCTCTGCGATTGAACACAGGTAGACTTGGTGGTTTCGAAAGTCCCTCATATTACATGGTTTTGGTAAAACAAAAGGAGATCTAAAGGAAATCTGACAGAGAAATCTAAAGGTGTATGGGGCACACAATGACCGCTGGGGAATCGGGCCATGTATGGCCGGCATAAGAATCTGCAGCCCTTATGAAACCATTACCAGCTATTCTTTGAATAGAAGCTTGAGGTATCAATTACCTGTGAAATGACATACTCTAGACATTTTTGAAAAAGTCCATGTATAATTTAAAGGGAAACCATATTTTTAGTGAGCATACAACTCTAGTCATCCGAATTTATAGGCTTTGAAATTGTAAATGAAAGGATTCTGAACGATTGATTCAGATGATAACTGCTGCATGTTAGCACATGTTCATACCTATCACATGTTTCCAAATACTCATTATATCCTGTTCATATAAAAATGCATATACAATGGATAGGAATAAGCAAGCCCCAAGGGTGGCCATACACAGTTCGATATTTCTGCTTGATCAACTTAAAACGATTTCCTGCCCACCTGGTACGATCCACCAAAAGTGATCAAAATTAATCAAAAACTATTGGACATGGTGGTAAATTTTAGTCAATGGTACAAATATGTAACAGATTTTCTAGGTATTTCAACCATTTACGATTGTATATGGAGCGCATGCAAAATTCAATCGTCCGTATTACAATTGTAATACGCATGCGATCCATAGAACAATCATAAATGGATTAAACAAGTTGATTACACTGTGTGGTAGTACGATGAACTACACTATACGTGTTGCATTACATTTTAATAACATGCATATTTTTTTACTGCACGCTTTTTCACATAGACTACCAATGTTGTCATTCACACTGCATGCGTTGCATTTTAAAAAATGCAGCATTTCCGCATGAAAAATGAATAAAAAAAATGCATGCAGCAGGGCGTTTTTAAAAACACATGTGGAAACGCTGCATTTTTAGAAACACAACACATGCAGTGTGAATGGTAACGCATATAGGGCCCTCAAAGTAAATGTCTACCTTGCCCATTCCGGGCATCCTTACATGTTGACTAAAGGTGGCCATACTTGGGTACATTTTTCAATTGATTTCTAAACTATGGATCACTGTGCACGTTCGCGGCAATCAGTTGTTTGGGAATCAATTGCAATCATGCTAAAAAAAAACACAACGGAACAGGGAAACAACATGTTGGTAAACACTTTTCGATTGCCATTACTTTGGATGTTCCGAACGGGATAGATTGTGCAAAAGGGGTGCACCACGATTCACCTTCCAATCAACGAACGCTCTACAAGGGGGTGTTTATGTAAGGCCTAAAAATCATTGGGTGTCAAAAAGCATGAAGTGAAAGGGGGGCTGCTTACAGTGATGAGAGAATAAAATAATTAAATATTATAATCACATCTATTACCAAATGTTAAATATTTTGTGTATTATTTTTTTGTTGGAAGTACTGGCATGGGGTCAGGTGAGGTAGAATTAGAGCAAGCTGAAGGTCTTGGTAGCAGAGAGAGCCCGCTATAGTGCTATCCAGCAAACCTGTTACTTTACCCTACTCATGCAAAGTACAGGTTCACTTAAAGTCACCCACCACATCCTATGGTGAGTTAATTACTACAATGACTATTATTCTGCTCTCATTACAGATGTCTATACAATTAGGAAACAGTGATCCGTGCATTTGATGGTGACTTTAGCTCTGCCATCAATTAAGCCCTTGCCTTTGATGATTTCTTCTATATCCCCTGACTCAGATGAAAGGTGCAAACTGTGCATAACTTCTAACTGGCCATCTGTTCATAATAGAGCTTTTTACCTGCAAACCAAACAGCTTATTACTATTGCCACAGGCTGCCTGATAAAAATCTGGACACCGTTGTCACTTTTAACTTGGCTCTTTGATGCACAAATCGCTATGGCAGCGGGCTGCCTTAGGAATCACACAGAGGTCTATCCAATACCCTCAGCAGTTGCCCAGGTATTAGGTTCTCCGAAATTGCCCCGGGGCGAGCAGGCTGCGCTCTAACCCCTCACTGCGACCTTTCCAGAGAACCGTCTGTTGCTGGTGTTCTTTTCTTCAGCATGCAGTCCTATCCTTTTCTGTGCACCATGTGGCCAATTAAGGCCCCTAAAATGAAAAATAAATTTAAATATATGGTATATAATATCAATCATTAATTCCAATAAAAAATAGCACATGCTTTCTTAAATTACAAAGCAGAGGTAGCCTAAAAAGTAACATTTAAAAATAGATTAACGATTCTTGTATATAAACTAGGGGTTCCCTTATTTGTTTTATAGTGTTTTCATAAAAAAGTGCATATAAAGTGTATATATACACAAGATCATAATAATAATCACAGGTTACCAATGCATAGATGTGATGGATGCATTTCAATCACTCTTCTCCTCCTGTCCTACCTACATTTCTAAACTTGTACATAAATGTACCCCATATCAGCACCTCTGCTCTCCCAGTGACCTATTAATGACATCCCCTCTCATAACATCATCACATGCCCCACTTCCACATGCCAAGACTTCTCTAGGGCTGTTCATACTTCCTGAAACCCTCTCCCTCATCCCATTAGAATTGTTCCTACCTTTTATAGTAGGAATACACATATAGATTTTTACAATCTAATATCAATTGTGCCTATATCGAATGTATACACTGTATTTTCATTCCACCGAATTAAATTTCTTTTGACTGTTCTCGAATAAACATTTTGTTTGATTTTTGAAGAAATATTTTCATTCAAATTTATTAGATCGAACAAAAAAAAAAACCATGGTACATTCTATTTACATTTGTTTTTTACAAGACAGATGAAAATTTACCAACATGTCCGATCAGCTTTCGAATGATTTTTTGTTCTATATCGTTCACTGTTGTTCAATGTTGGTCGCACAAAACCTTTGTTCGGTTTTAGATTTTCATTCCAACAAAAGAAAATCTATGTTTTTGAATCTATTGATCGAAAAAATCGACCCGTGTGTTCCTACCTTTACATTTTTAAACAAGACCTGAAAAATCTCCTCTTCAGTCTGGCCTACCTATCTTCCCCATGATTCTGATCACCACCATGCCAGTCTCATCCCCCACCTATTGTATACACTGTTCCTCAAGATCATAAGCTTGTGTCACATTTTGTACTTGTATGTGAAGCTTGTATGTTTTGCTGCCTTTTAATCCTTATTTAAAGTACATTGCTGTGTAATAACTTGATACTTTATGAATAAAAGTTAATAATAGTAATAATACTGGGTTTTTTGTTTTTCTGCCTTTTTCGATTTGTCATCTTGTAATAACACAATTTCTGTCTTATGGTGACGTATCTATGATGCACACTATATTGCTTTCCAGGTTCAGACTACAAACCAATTTCTCCCATTACCATTATATGGGTGGGGGAAATTACATAGATAGGAAAGAAAATAACATTCGAAATGCAGTTCTGCTCGCAGTTGTTACAATGTCATGCCCATTGAATCCCTCATAAAAGAAAGAAAAATCTAATAAAATAAAACTAACACAGTCAGTGCATCTAAGGACTGGTAAGCTGTAATATATGACATTTTTGTTCTTGGGTTTAGATATGCTTTAAATATGAGTTCCTCTACATTTCAGTTTTATTACAATGGTATTACAGAGACTAAGCTCTCCCCGGGTCTCATTTGTATGGTACAGCGCTTAAAGGCGTTTTAAGCCGTACCCATTTTTCCGATCTTTTCAACAATATAAAAGATAGCCTTGACCACAAGTGATCCAATAATCAGTAAGCATTTAGTGGGACACAAAACATTACAAAGACTTTTGTGCCTCTTCATTCTCTGTATATCCCCGAGTGGTGCCCTGCGTATAATAGGTTCTTACAAGAGAACACAATAGGCAGCTCTTAGTCACGTTGTGTAAGCTAATGTAAATTGAATTTTCTGCACTGTGTGATGTGCTTACCTCAGGGCTAATATCACATAAAAGACAATCTGTTAGCAGTATTTTGCTCTATTCTATTATGTTTAAATTGGACATTAGGCCGTGTGTAATTTTATGCTTTATTACACAATTTCCACATTTGACATTCTTTATAAATATATCTCGGTGATGGTGGGCCATTTGAAGGTATCTGGGAGTTCTTTAAAGGGATTTGTTTGTTGAGAACAATGGAAGACATCCGTAATAAAAATCACAAAACATAAAATGGCACGTACTGTACACTTTGTGTACACCACACTACTGTGTATTTTCTATTCACAGGCTTTCATAGTACAGAAATTTAATAATTTCTATGCCTTGCTTGGATTGAGGGAGGAAAAAAGGATATAAAAAGCATACAAATCTCTACTAAAATTGGAGTTATTTTGTGATAATAAAAAACGAGACTACGAGTGGAGCAGTTGCGCACATTGTGCGGAGCATTTGCACACATTTGTAAAAGTTTAGGTGGCAGTTGTCCATCATTGACAACTGTCCCTATGTTATTCCTATGGGCAACCACCCAAAAACCTACCACTAAATGCCATAGGCTGCATTTGCAAGCAGTTTTTTCAGACAGTTGAGGAAAACAAAATGTTTTTCACCAACCATCTGGATGCAGCCTTAAGCCTGGGCTCCACTATGTTAAAAGTGTGGGGGGGGGGAGCTCTTGGCCTCCTTGTGCCCCCAGTTTAGGGTGGGTAATCACCTACCTCCCATTGGAAACCAATCGAATCAAAAATATGTCCCCCCTCTGACATGTGACTCTGCCGTGACATGTAAATAAGAACGCAATAAACCACGTGCAGGCTATGACACACCTGTGTACAGGCACGCCATAGTCCATTACTTTGAAGGGCAGTGCTGCTCCTGTGTCTTTGGAGTGTAGGGGAGCCTAGGAATTAACGCAATCAAATCCAAAAACAAACAAATCTGTAAGGGTAAAGGATATGAAAAAGGAATAAAAAACCCCAAAAAGATGGTTTCTTAGGCTCGGTCTACACTATACCACCCCAGCAACTGGAGGGGTGTTATGGGCACGTCGGTGAGTGTGTGTCCATAGCACCCACCAGCTGTTTGGGTGCTGTTTATAGTGCAGTGTTCGCCGTGTCAGCAATACATGGTCATATATATTTCTATTAGGAAACCGCCCCAAATGGGGCATGTTTACCAATAGTACGTGTTTCCGGGCGGGCGTTTTGAATTCGCTCCTGCTGCCACGCCACTCCCAACCGGGGACATGATGCGCCAGTATAGATTGGCACGCCATTCCCCATAGGGGATTACAGAGGGTGGCTGCACTGCACTAGAAAACCATGCAGAATTCCGTAGTGTAGACGCAGCCTTAAGTGTGCACACCTATAAACAGATACTTTTTATAACAACTGCACAAACATAACATTTGTAAAAAGTTAAAAGTATCTCTACCTAGTGCATAAATATATAGATCTGTGCAAAATAATGGTGTAATGATCCTCTGGCTTTAGAACTTAGTAATTAACCTGAAAAAAGTATGGAGCTTGAGGTGGGAGTTAAATGCTACTTATCTAGATACAAACTATTGAAGCCAGAGTGTCCTCATGACAACCATGAAAGCCTATATGGCATCCTTCCCACCCCTCAGACAAAGACACTTAAAGGTGGTGATATAAATAGAACATGGTCTGTCCAAGGCTGTCTCCCTTTTGGAGTCAGAGCCTCCATTGCCCATGATCCATCCAGCAGGTATGAAGACCCTTGTTGTACTGTAGATTAGTCACTTCCAAGAATAACATTGGTCTACTACCTCAGAGATGATATTCACATATACGGGGCAGATGCTTCCTGCATGATAGACATGCTACTCTTGTGCCTGTTTACTTTCACTGCAGGCCAACTGGGAACACACCACTGACAGGAAAGCACACTGCCTTAACAATAGTAACACACTCAGAAGGTGACGGCCACAACATTAACACTTAATTTTGTCAGTTCTACCACTTTTCATGTTGGAAAGGAAGCCTGGAGGACAACAGGAGGACTCTGGCCTGGGACGCTCACATTATTTGGCCTCCAGTCCAACAATGGGAGATTCCCAATATCCTCCCAAGTCATAATCTGCCACGATTTCTATTAGTTACCCACTATCAACTAAAAAGTTCCCAAAAACAGGGCATAGAAAACCTTTTGGTGGGCAGTTTACCAGCATATATAATGCGTAAGAGATGCCAAAGATGTGCCATATTCATCCAACATTAAATTGCTTTCCGAGGACTATGACTTTGCTAATCCAGCCAAGAAGGAAGCAGGATACCCTTATGGACAATATTGCCTCTGACCTAATCCTGTTGAAGATCCTAGACCAGGGGTGTGCAAACTGTTTGACCCATGGGGGGCTTGTCTATAATGGCCGCCTGCCACAGGCGTCCCAAGGCCTAACAGGTGGGAATTTTAAACTGATTGCAAATATAAATGTATATATATAATATAATTATTTTAATACTAACATTTTTTTTTTTTAAATATAAAGTATAAATTAAGAAAATGTGCCCAATCAAACTTACCTGTGGTATTTCAGTGAAAATGTGTAGGGCTTGGTGACAAGATGCTCTGCTAATTCACTGGAATGAGCATAGATAATGACTAGAGGCAGCCCTTCATTGCCATGGGGATGTGCCCACAGTGTTGTTGTATGATCACATTGCTGCGTCGTCCCCATGGCGGTGTTGAGGAGCCTCTAGGCCAGGGGTGGGCAAACTTTTTGACTTGTGGGCCACATTGGCTTCTTAAATTTGATAAAGGGGCTGGACCAAGAGCTTGTAATCTGTAATCCATGCATTACAGGCATGGCTAATGATGTGTAATAGGCGACGTGTGATAGGGGCGCTGTTATCTTTTTACATTTCCTGCACTTTCAAAAATGGCTCATACATTGCAATGAGCAGAGATAATTCCTAGAGATCATGAGGATGCGCCAGCAGTGTCATGATCACATCCCTGCATCTTCCCAAAGTAAACGTTTGGACATCTGTAGGCATTATGTGCACATATTGCAGAGAACAAGCGGAGGGGAGCATCTTTTCAACAAGGTGATGAAGGGCCGGAAACGAAAGCTAAAAGGGCCTGATCTGGCCCCTGGGCCTTAGTTTGTCCACTCCTGGTCTAGAACAGAGGTGGGCAAATTTTTGGACAGAAGGGGCAAAAAATTAATTATATATATAACAATATTAATAAATAGAGTAAACATTAACATTTTATTGCAGGCAAACTATGGCCATTTGGAGACCCGAATAATCATCCTCTAGACATTATTTCCACTTACTGCAGGGAATGAGCAGAGGGGAGCTAAAGCGTCTTTACACCAAGGTGACAAAGGGATGAATTAAAAGAATAAAGCAGGGTACAGACGGCTCGAATATCGATGCACCCTGCAGCAGCACGATGATGTCATCACGCTGCTGTCAGATATTGGAGAACCAGCGGTCTCTAGGCAAAGCATCGGACATCAGCCGTATTTACGGTCATGTCCGATAAAGCTGAAAACAGCGATGGGGGCATATTATATGGGTCAGATAGATGGCCGTGAGTGCGCACAGCGCTTGAAACGGCCATCGATTTGACCCATATCTCCACGTCTGTATCCTGCTTTAAGGGCCGGTTTTGGCCAACAGTTTGCCCATAGCTGCTCAGGCATTATTGTTTCCTTAAGTGAAGGGGAGACAGAGCTGTTTTGGTGACAATGAGCCAGATTTAAAAATCTAGTTTTCCATCTCTGTTCTAGATATGAGATTTCAAACTTCTGCCACAAATGCAACTGCCTGTAATATAAATAACCAGACAACCTCTTATAGTTTTTCCTATAGACATCATCCTAAACAAAGACTAATTGGTAGCTGGATTTTCCATCTCAACCCTGAGGACCCCTTTAGAAGTAAAAGCATGTACCAGACAGAGCACATGGCTCATCAAATGTTTATCATACGGGGAAGTTTATTTTGCAAATGAATACAACAGAAAATAAGTGCTGATTGCTACAAAGTGTCATGTGTCACTAATTGCGTGAAATGATTGCAGACATTAAACGAGAGTTATAAATAAACAAACAAGTACATAAAAACCCTCTTGTTAGTAGAATCCACATAGCGGAGGGTTTGTGGCTCATGTAATTACAGCACCCTAGAAGGAGCTGTGAGAGGTCACTGGGGGGCCACTGACGTTACACAGTCATACAGTGTGAGATCACACTAATGGCTATTAAAATTCAGTCTAATGGAACACCTCCAATACAGAGCCCATTAGTGAAACCACAGAAGAGCTTAAAAATAGACTGAGGGTTTTAATGAAACCATTCATTTTAGGAACGGACAGCAATTAGGCACAGGGGTTGTAGGCATCAAATTAATTGTTGCAAAATGTACGAGAAAACCGAAATTGCTGATATATGAGATTTCTTATACATTTATATATTACTGGAATACAATTGGAAAAAAAACTAAATGTATTTTGTCACTATAGACTTGCTAACTACATTTTCTGTTTTTATGTGCGGTCCTTTCAATGTAGCCCTTTCTGGTGACCCTACCAGTTGTTTGGTCTCCTTCATTCCTGGTGACCACACTCAGCATGCAGATGTTTCTTCTAGACTGCCACCAGTCTGAGCATGATTACACCTCCAATACAGATTTCCTCCATAGGTTTATTTGTTTTGAGCAGAGCTAAAACTTTTCAATTAATGATGACCTATCGTTCTTTTATGACACACATCCCCAAACGTTGCCAGTGCACTGTGCCTTCTCTCTCTTTCTAAACACCACCCCATCCATTGACACTAAACTTCTTTTGTACTATGTAGTGCATAGCAGGGAATAATCAAGGTTACCACCACCGGGCAGTGAAAGTAGTATAATAATATATATTCATTATTTTGGTTTGAGTGAATATTTCAGTGTAGTTGCTCTAGAAGGTCTGTATGGTCTGTAAATTGTTAGAATGCACATACTGAGTAAGCAGACTTTGAGTCATGTGCCCCCCACACAAGAAGTCAGATACCTTTATACCCATTAAGCCCCCCATAGACAGGCAGACTCCTCCATACAACTTTCATGAGACTTACCAACAACTATGTAGTATAGTGACCTCCCTGATAGAATACATAGTGATTGGAAGGTGTAGAAAGGTCCTCCTATTACATGGTTTTGGTAGTAGAAAAGTTGGTTGTACAGAAGTTGCATGGAGGAGTCTGCCTGTCTATGGGGGGCTTTACTAAGTGTGTTACTTTATTGCCTGGCCTAGAGCCGCACAACCTTAGCGATGAAACCTCTTCTCCAATGTCCACTTTCTAACGTGTATGAATTCCTATGGATGGTCTTTCTAATGGTGGCCTCCAGCTATTGTAAATACTACAGATAATTCACATTTGGTAGAGATGGTCGAATTTTTCGACTTGCTAACTTTGTGAGCTTATTGCAAAGCCCCTGAAAATTGTATCATCTCCAAAATTGCTGGGGATGTAGAGAAGGGTTGGAGGAACATCTGAAAAAAAAATTATTTTGCTCTAGCACATATCGTTTTTGCATAAATTAGGTTGAAAGTTAAAGTCGAAATTCCGATTTTCAAAATTTTGACTTGACTTTGAACTTAACTTGTGAAAAAACTATTTGTGTTAGAGACATACTTTCTTTTTTTGGTGTACCCCCAACCATTATCTACATATCCAGCAAGTTTGGTGATGATACCATGCTCAGGGGCTTTGCAATTAAGTTGAAACCATCGAAATGGTCGAATTTTTGAAAAAAAATTCGACCATCTCTATTGGTAAGCACTACATCAGGATGTGTTTGATGGTGGTGCAGTGACCAGACAGTATTCATGAAAACCCAAGAAAAAAAATCCCACTGTACCACAGGGTTTGCCAAAGCTTCAGTAGAGATCTACCCGTTGATTGCAGAGCCCTGCCTTGCTTAATTTAGCTTGCTTTACATTTTTTGTTGTTGATTTGCTCTACCCCTTACCCCTGTGAGTTATTTCAGCAACATATGTTGGAGGCCCCATGCTTTGGCATCTTAATCGTTGGCGGAAGTCCTCTATACAGCTTTCACTCCTGCCTATAACCCTTGGACTAGCCCTGATGGTGCCAGGCACTTGGGAAACAATGTATTGACGATCAAGTTTTTGCTTTATTAAGCAGGACTTCAAAAGAAATTAGTTATGCCTTTGTTTTCTTTACAATTTAATCATTGTCTAAATAAAGATATTTAGAAATACAAATGATAGTCTACAACAGGCATGTCTGAAGGCATTGTTCAATTTTCTGCAGCCTCATTCATGTTTTATTAAACATGAACAAACATGTTGCAGAAGAGTCTCAGGCCCCCAAATTGTACTGTCAGAGTTTGCAAGCACTATCTGCAGCCTGTGTGGTGCCTGCCTGTGCTGGCTGCTTCAACATGCAGATTATCCCTACTATCAGGATGGAGCATTAAGGTGACAAGTGGGTAATCTTCTCACTGATTTTCAATATGCCATAAATAGGGAAATGGTCAGGACTTCTGAAATGTAGGGGTGGTCTTAAATTAACATGGTCTAGTTAATTTGCATTCAATGTTAATGGGTTAAGATGAATGGTAGACCCCAACACATTTTACCAATCCTGTCCTTATTTGCAAAATGTTCGGACACCCCTGGTCTACAGTATACTTCTATGTGACCATCGGACAAAAAGTCAACAATCCAGAAAAACATGTCCTCTACGCCACTAACCACTAACTAACAAACCAATATTTTGTCTTTATTGGTCCATTAACTATACTGTACAGGTATGGACAGCTGGCCAGATGTCTCAGCTGCATTTCTAGCAGACACATAAAACCTTGCTGGCCCTAATCCTGACATGATCTGCTATGTAGGAAGCACCTAATATGTGTCCTGCCTTTTATCCAACTCATTACACAAAGGGATTCTCTCTCCAAAGGAAACAAGTCAAGAAACAAAAGGAGGAAGCAGATTGATTATGTCAAACATGCGATTGAACTGCAATTAGGGATACCAAATCGCACCAATAAAGCTCTTCTCTTGTGTTCAGAGCATAGCCTGGGCACATAGAAAGCTTCTTCATAGAATGAGTCTCACTCTGGAACCTGTCTGAGATAAGAAAAATGTTCATAGAGTCATTGTATAGCTTTCTATTGAGATCCATAAAGACAAGCGCTTGGTATACATTATTCATGAGTGTTCAACAAGGGCAAAAGGACGGTCACTACCGAAGACTTAGATAAAGTATATAACTGCTATTTCTGCTATACCAAGCTTGTACTCGGAATTTGTCTATGCATACACAAGGACTATAGGATTTAATTCCATTTATACTTAATTGATCAAGGGGGTCACCAAATAAATTACTAATACTTTTAGAGTCATTTTGTCATTCACCTGAATTCCTAGAAATCAAATTGAAGAGACCTGCTATATGTTTATTTAATAGCATTGGAAGATGCCAGATGAACTTCTACAATTTAAAAACAGACAGCACTGCGATCTCCCCTCTGCAAACTTCAAGGGATATGAGTGATTTTAAAATATTTTGGTGGAATGGCTGGCTGGAATGGTAGAAGAGCTGTATACTATGCCAGGTATCATTCAAATCCCATAGCATATACCTCACTAGTTAGGATTTCTTGGATTCTTAGAATTTACTTTATAATATATCTGTGGGTAGAACAAGATACATAAAAAAAACAATAACTATATCAGCAATCTTTATAAAATTACCCTTGTGAAATAAGCCAACATTAGGCATGGTCTCTCTCTTCGTGAGCCCCCTGGGTTCCCAAAGTTGAGCATTTCCATATGAAGGACTTTCTAAACAATCAAGTCTACCTGTGTTCAATCGCAGAGGACCCTATACTACATAGCTGATGGTATTTGCAACCAAGTCTGGCAGTTGTATGACTAGGAAGGGTTAACTCCCTGGTCACTTGTTCACAGCGCCACTTGCAACAGCAAATGTCAAGTTTCTACAACAGAAGGCACTGAAGACTTACCTGACAGGCACTGTGTTCTTAAAAATCAGCAAAGCCTATGGTTATTGAGTGTTCAGATGCCCCACTGTAAACCTCAACTATGAACATTTATCGGCTCCTTCAATCGTTTATTACATGCTGAACTGTTTTGTTATATATCTTCTAGAAATTAAAAAAAATACCTGATGGCCCTACTAAAATTGTTCACAGTTCTCACTGTGAACCATAGAACATCTTCATATTAATGGGAGTATAGTAAATGCACCACTATCAGGGTCATCGTATGAAAACTGGAAAAATGGGAAAAGCGATCAACAGCACTATATCTAAGGATGGGAAAGCCCCAATATTCCATATTTGCTCTTAAGGCCTATACAGGTCAGAAAATAGTCAGCAAATGTTTTGCCCCCCACACACGTAGTCTACTATGGGGGGGGGGGGGAGACACAGCAGGGTGCCTGCTCACTTATCCTCCCTTCTACATAGACGAGAATGATCACTGTATTCAAAACAATTGTTCTCAACCACCACAATTGGAAGTGTGTACAGGGCTTTAAGAAGTTGCAGTTTTAAGATATTATTCTCTGGCTTTTATTTAGTACATTCATCTGTCTGCAAACTGATTTTGATGTTAGGGAACCCATTGTGTTTTCTTTAAGCAGGTCATAGTATAGCCTTCCATGTTCCCTCTGACCACACAACATGAATACACATAACATTGTATGTTCAATTCATGCACACAGACCAGAATCACTGTTTTGTATACAGCTTATAGCTAGAATAAGTTTCAGGACTTCAAAAGGGAACATGCAGCCAGCAGAAGTGGCTTCCTTCTTATGTAAATGTCTACTGTAAATGAAGAAAAAAGACACAAAAACAACCACTTCCATAACAAGAGAAGGCCCAGATACTGAAAAGGTAACCATATGTTAGCACTTGGTGCCTGTGTGCTAATTAAATCTTCAAGTGCCTGAAACACACACTGCTGACAAGTTTAGAAACAAAGTTTAACATCCAGTTAAAAGTTGAGATTTACAAACTCAGTTTGGCTTATTTAATTACGTAAAGCAAAAGATATATACTAACCCAGAGCAAACAGCCAGAAGCAAGGGTGGTGTTGTCAAAGACTGATTTTTGATTGGTTAGTCTTTGCAATGCATTAAAGAAGATCAAGTCAACTGCTAATTTTATAACTGATTTAAACTGCACATAAAGCAAATAAACTCAACATTGCATGGCTTTACAGCTACCCATGTGTCCCTAGAAAACCATGTGAAGTCAATAAATATGGTAATCTATTTTATGGTAGCCATAGAATATACTGAACAGATTAGATTAAAAAAATATAAAAAAATAAAAAAAAAGGATCAAAAACTATCATATGAGTTTTATAGAGAGCTCCAGCTGATCAGGGAAGGTGGTTGCAAATTGGTTTTATTTTTCTGTGTTTATTACAGTTGAAAATACTTTTCTGGATAACAAATTGATATTTCTATTAGATAAAATAGTGTCAATTATGTATTTTTATTGATTATCAAACAATTGTATGGAACATTAAATAATTGGAATTGATCATTTGGATTGCAAATACCAAACATGGCAAGAGTATGCCTAGCTTATAGAACCCCATCCACTTATAGAACCCAATCCTGGGGGACCAACACACAGCATATAAGATGAATACATTAAGCAAAAGGGGTCATGGCTATTAGAGATAAAAAGGAAGGTTATACACTGGTGGTACACTATATGACTTGGGCGTTTATTTTGTTAAGAATGTAATCTTTACAAAGAAAAAAAAAAATGGTATTTTCATATATTAGTAATATTTTCTTCAAATATCCATTCATGTAATAATCTTTTCCTTTTGCGGTGGGGAAAAGGCTTACCAGCACCAAAACACCTACCTGCATTCCCAGTCAGCCATCTCGTCATGCCATAGGTGCATTTGTATGCACCAAAACCAGTTAAATGGTCACTAATCTGTGTACAGGGCACTAATCTGTGTACAGGGCACACAAAACCTTTCAATGCCGTCAGCTTTTTAAGCAAATATCATGTTTGCTCACAGCTTAGGAGCTTTTCAGAAAGCACACAATTTAACATTTGGTATTTTATTAATATAGAAGAGTCAATACCATTACCTCTGCATAATTGTCCTTGTTAAAATGTATGAAATGGTAAAGGACAAACAAAGCCAAATGGTAATTTAGGACTGACTGGATGTGAGAATTGCCTGAAGGCAACACATTTTTCCACAATTGACAGGAAATCTCAATTCTCTACTTCAGTATAGGGTTTCCAAGTGCTAAAGTAGCACTGGATAGGAAAGTCGGCATTGGGAGACATGTAGAAATTGCCAAGGGGACAACTCAGGCTTTAAATTAAATTCATTCTGCAGGACAGATGAATATGATCTTCCCAACTCAATAGCAGAATACGTGCCATTTCCTATAAATGGATCTTTGTCAGGGTCAGTGGAAAAAGGTTTTCTTTATATGAAATGCTAAATGCAAAAAAACATGAGGATATTAGGATAGAAAAAACCCTGTACGGCTAACATTTAATTTGAAAATACCAGCCAAGTTTTTATTTGCAGGGGGGGGGGGGGGGGGGATAGTGTTTGGAAACATTAGACCCTTAACTTTCTGATGCTGCCTGCTTTGTAGAATTCCTTTTACTTTTCACATATATGAAGAGTATATGGTAAACTCAAAAGGAAAATGTATAATAAAAAAAAAAAAAAAAAAAAGTCAAGGTCTCTAAAGCCCCCCAGACACCTTAACATTGATCTATATAATCTCCATTAGATCTACCAACAACTGTGTAGTAAAGTGGTCTCCCTGATAGAATACATAGTGTTTGGAAGGTTTTGAAAGATCCTCATATGAAATAGTTTTGGTAGAACAAAAGTTGATTGTATGGAAACATTGTAAGGTTTATGGCTTTAGGCCATATGAAGGAGATGTGCAGTTGGCTTTTGATAAAACAGGAAGAATCCCCTCTATGGCAATTAAGATCCGACAGCAAACATCATATTAACACATCATATGCAACATTGAGGAAGAGAAGGTTTGTCTTGAGTTGGTCTTAAATTGAAATATTGAGGGAAAAAAAAATATTTTTTATTGGTCCCATCTAATTAGCCAATGTCACCAAAGTGGTTTTATGTACAAATGGCCCCTCCGAGCCCCCGCTTGACCTAATCCTAAAGTGAAACGTTTACAGTTACAGATAATTTTTTTAGCGCATTCATTCTAATGTTACCTCACCATCCCAAACGTTGTCCCTGTCCAAGATGGCTACCTTTCTAAATAGGACAGCAGAGGCAGTGGCAAACAGAGCTACCAAATGAGTATCTAACGTTTCTAATGGCTAAAGGTTTCTAGTCATGTAAGCAGCGATTCTGAAGAAGAGAAAAGGCTGACAACAGAATATATTTTTCCTTTCCAGTTTAATAAATTTAAACAGCAATAAAGCAGATAGTTTATTACAATGTAAAATGTGTTATATAATTTACAAAATTTATAAAATACAAGAGATTATAGTATACATGAAAGCCATAGTACAAAGCGTACAGAAACCAATACTATTCATGCAGTATGCATAATGTATGATGAAAGTGACCCTGGCCTTTAGGCTCCAAGTGCATCCATGAAATGCTCAATCCATTAGCATGTTTATAAAGTTGGCAAGGCATCATTAGCTTAAAAAAGATACAAGTCTCATAAAAAAAAAAAGAAGCAGTTTGATGCAAAATACATACAGCAAATGTATAATTCCTTCTGTCAAACAGAAAAGGTGCCGATTCAGATGGAATGTTAAGATAGTGTACTGGAACTGAAGGACAAAAAAGATTTATGATTAATCTCAAAAGAGTAATCATTTTGATGAATGTTGGAGGCCTTTTTGTTGTGAAGACATGTGAAGATGGTACTCTGGAAAATGTCCCAGAATCTTCTAAAAAGTCAAACTAATGGATTCAGGGTCTGCACCAGTTCTTAGAATTCAGGCAGTACAAGAAGAAGAGTTTTCAGAAGTCCACATAAGTTACTGTAAACTTTAAATATTTGCACAAATGGTACAGCTTTATTTACAAAGACAACAGGGGTCAGGGACAGTAGGAAAACATTTGATGTTTCAAACTGTTGTCATTAACTTTAGTGACCCAGATCGAAAGCGAAGAATTTTCTTCTTCAGGTTGTGCGAGGCTTTAATTTTGACAAAAGCTTTGGCTGTTGTTTGAAGAGCAGCAGCTGTGGGTGTTTGCATCGGAAGGGTATTTACAAACTGCGACCAGATAAGTCCACCACTTTCATCAGTGTCACTCGACGTTGTGCTTTCTCCAACAAACTCAACCTCGCTTAAACTGGATTCGCTATCCCCAAAACAGTTTGTTGTGTAGTTGCTCTGCTCATCCTCACTGGTGTCTACAACAGTGGAATGAAACAGAGACTCACATTCCGCAGAGTACTCAGAGTCACTTGCAATGTATGCATACGGGCTGGCATAGGGTAGGGGCACCTGTGCGTAGAGCCCAACCATCTCTCTTTGGTGCCGCCGCCTAGCCCTCCGTAACGCCTCTTCATAAGAAATTTCAGCTGAGGACTTCCACCTACGATAATCACCCCTCTTGTGCTTTGGCTTGGCCAGCACCACATCCTTTGCATGTCCATGAGGCTTGCTAGCAGGTTTGCTAGGTCCTGCATTTTTACCCACAACACCACTTTCTACAACCTTCTTTGTTCTTGGAGGGACCTTTCTTGCCTTTTTATTTGTATCCAAGTCATCAGGAAACCGACATTTTTTAGTTACCATCTTACTCTTTTCTTTCAGCGTCTGAGAACCATTTTCCAAAACATGCTGAACACTGGAACGGTGTTTTAAGGTTGAGCTCTTAACAATCTTCACATTTTTGGTTGACTTATGAAGTTTAACACCCTGTTGTTGGGCTGGTATATAATGTGCATTTACCAAAAGTCCTTCATCCAGGCTCTGAGAAGAAGACCCTTCACTCTTAAAGTCAAGTGATGGCCTCTCGTCATGAGAGGATCCATGATAAGAGTTAATTGTGTTTTTGGGTGAAATTCTTTTTGGTAGTTGAACAATTTTAACTTCCTGAGGAAGTGGAGTGTTTTTAAGAGTGCCATTGGGAGATCCATTGCAAAGAGGATTGGTAACATTAGAAAACGGATTGGCAGCTGGGTTAGGATTTACATGCAGTTCCTTTTGAATGTTGGATGTGCCAACCCCAGGGCCCCTTCCATGAGTTTCAGGGACAGCCTTCACAATGTTCCATGAATTATTTTGACTTTGTAGTTCATTAATGTTACATGGCTGGTAGCTTGAGGCCAATGGCACTTTTTTACTCTCCAGCTGTTCACTTTGAGTTTCTTTCAAGCACTGTTTAAGAGCAGGGTAAGTGCCATTATCCACAGAGGTTATTCCAGAGGAATGTAAACATGGCTGTTTAGAATTCTTCAGGTTAGTGGTGCCATTATGAGTGATGCCACCAGTCTGTTTAACACATATACTCCCATGTCGTAAAATGCCTTTGGCTGGGTCTACATTTACACTTGTTCGAGGCTTGTTAGTCCTTATGGGATGTGATTTTTTCTGTATTACACTTAAAATGTACCCATCCAGTTTTTTACTGGAAGGAAGGGGAACAGAGCATGGACTGCCACGTGGTAGCAAAGAGTCTTCAGGTTTCAGCGTGTCAAGTTCAGACACTAAACAGTCATTCATATTTTCTCCCACTTCCCCCTCCTCCACCTTCATATTGCCCATCATCGACAACAAAAACATTGGACTCTGGACAGCCACCGCATGAAGAGGGCTGGGGTATCGGTAGACATCATTGCCATTTTTGGAGACCAGATCACACTGATACTTGGGATGAACATCAGCAACAACTTCAGAGGAGTTTGAATGGGGTGCGGAGAAAGAGCGCCTTACTGTTCCTGTACTTTCACACTGGCCTTCTCTGTAGTCCAACCATTCAAAGAAGTCATCTGAAACATAGAAGACAAAGAATGAATATATTATTTTACTTTTTAGAATCTGGACACAATTTACATCCTCATAGTTGTCACAACGTTTTTTTCCCTCATTCTACAAACATCACGTCAGTCAAACTATCTTCCGATTTGAATTATCCTACATTGTGTGTCACTAGCATATTAGACTTCTGGCCAATTGGGTTTCACACAAATAGTAAAAGGTCCTTTGTAACTGAATATGATGCCTCCATATGAACAAGTGAAATATGACAAATTATTAAACACTTTCTTTAAACAACAAGCATGAACTAGTCAGTTACAAAGTAGGCCCACCCATACCAACACTTCATAACATCAAATCTATAGGCTTCCAATTCCCAAGCCCCCCATACATCTTTAGGATCATTCCACACAGTTTCCTTTAAATCTACCCACAACTATGTAGTGCCAGGTCCTCCCTGATGGAATATATAGTGATTGGAAAGTTAAGAAAGTTCCTCATATTACATGGTTTTGGTAGAACAAAAGTTGACTGTACAGAAATTGTATGGTAAGATTGTAAGGTGCATGGGGGCCTTAAGCAATTAATGTTCTGCCCACTTAAACAAGCATTTAAAAATAGACTTAAAACTACTAAGAGTAGCCAGATTTAAAGTGCAAAAGTTTTATTAGTATTTTTGGAAATCCAAAAATATTCGAACAATGTATCCCAAAATGTTTTTTTAAATATACTGTAATAAGAACTAGTCACTTTGAAAACCTCAGTTCTCCCTTTATTTTTACAACATGGATGGACCCCAAACCACCTGTCATGAAGTTTACTTTTGTTTTTAACATCAGGGGGACTTAGAGGCCATGAGAGAAAAGGACAGGAGATCCTGATTTGAGTTTGTTTTATGTGGACTACACTTCAAAAAGAAAAAGGAAAAAAAAAAAGAAGACAAACCCCCTACCTGCTGATCTTGGCTGACCATCTGTAAGATTTAATGATGCTTCTAGAGGGCTGCAAAAGCAGGTGCTGGACTGACAGCTGGATAAACACTCGCTGAAGACCGAGTTGGAGGAATTGGAAAGAGAGCCTGACGTCCCATCACTCAGCTCGTAAAATCCTAAAAATAAAATACACATTCTCAGAAAACAAATCTATTGCAGATGTACAAATGAAATGCTGTCGGATTACAAAGAACAAAAGAATACATTATTTTAAGGTCAATAGATACTAACTGACTTTTGTTCAAAGTTTCTAGAAAACAGTGCCCAAGTAGGCTTCTTTAAGGTTATTTGTGTTTTTTCATCTCTTTGTGGAAACTCCCACTGTGGAGTCCCGGGCTTGGTGTTCGTTCCAAGACAGGGACAGCCAGTTCCTTGAGCTAGGTGTTCCAAAATCAGAGCCCATCAATCCTTCCACCCTACAATTCCCATAACAAATGGAACAAGAGACTGAGCAAAATCCAATCTGGAGGACTTCGAAGAAATTCTGCAAACATAGGACTATCCAAGGAAAGTAAACCCTAGAACCAAAACCATTCCAGTCACCAGTACCGCTGCCAAGTTTCCATCCATCGAGGTGGCAGGAATACAACTGTCAACCAAACCAACAAGCCTCTCATATGATCACTGCTTTATACAGTACAACTTTTACTTGGATTAGACTACTGCAAAAAAGTAACTAGCAAATGTCTATTGATGACAGAAAATAACAACTATTACCTTCCAAGAAGAGGCTACATCTTCAGTCAACCATGACCAAAGCCTACATGAATCCAAGCCTTAGGCTATGTTTCCACAGAGTTTAGGAATGCGCCAATACCCACTATGTTAATTGCATGCCTTGATGGAAGTGTCGGCGCATCCGTACATATGCATAACTTCCCGCCCCGCCTGTTAACCGCTCAGCCATTGGACCCCCTGAATGAGAGTGTGAACACAGGACAGTAGGTCAACCTCTGTTTTCTGCTTGGCCGGTGGACCCGCTTAATGTTGTGTGAGCAGGCAGGGTGGGAAGTCATGCATATGCATAGGATGCGACAACATCCCTGTCTAGGCATGTGATTAATGCAGAGGGTAATGGCAAATCCCCTAACACAGTGGAAACATAGCCTTAACGCACGAACAAAAAAAATCATAACATTCTTTTCAAATCCTCTACATGGCATGGTCTAATGTAGCCCTCTTTAATAACAAATACAGTCCTTGTACTAAACTATAAAAAGAGAAGATGGCTTTTATGTATGTTATATGTTTCATATAGGTATAAAATGGAAAATTAATCAGCGACTGTGTAGGCAGTTAGGAGACATTTGGCAATTTGCGCAAGCGCTGCACAAGCAGCAGTGCGCTGTGTTTTTTTCAGGTCAGCGCCACCATGAAAACGACCATTTGAACGCAGCCTTGGGCTTGGCCAAAAAGAAAGAAATAAAAAGGATCACAGACAAAGGATTCTTTAGGAAACGTCAGAGATTTCCCTGGAAGAGTATCGGCTTACCTGAACTGGGCCTGCTGTCCGTTTCGAGATGTTCCTCGGCGGTCTTCTCAACGTCGATCTTCAGGTCATTAATCTGCTTGTCCAGTTCGTGCAGCTGACTTAAGAGACCGGCATCCCTCTTCCGTAAACAGTTCTAGGAGAAAATATACTGATTAAAGAATGCCGGAGGAAAGGGTCGCTGTATACATAAACATATGTCCGTAAGAAAACAAATAGAGAATATAAAAATAAATACAAGTAAGACAAAACGCATGAGACAAAGCATAACCACCACATCTTACTGCTGGATATGGCTTTTGCTTAGAGCTTGCTGCATGTTACTGGTGCATTATGTACGGTGTGTATTACCTATCCCTATAAACAGACTTTAAAAGGTAGTCCTACAACACAATGATTAGCCCATTTTCCCAAAAATAAAGCATCCTTTAGAAAATAAGACACCCTAACATTTTTGCCTCACGCTGAAATATAAGGCATCCCCCTGAAAATAAGGCACCCCCTAAGATACGGTACTGTAATTCTGGGATCAGAGGAGGCAATTAAAATGACACAGGAGGATCAGAAGGGGTTACTAAAATGGTAATCCCCCACCCCCTAAGTCTTCTGTGCCATTTTGATTCCCCCCTGTGTCATTTCAAGTGATCCCCCCACCCTGATACCCGAAGTGCTGTATTCATCTTCGTGGAAAAATAAGACATCCCCCGAAAATAAGACAAAGGGCATCTTTGGGAGCAAAAATTTATATAAGACACTGTCTTCTATTCGGGGAAACACATTACTGATCATATATGGTAATACAATACACAATTAAAATACAAGGTGAGGATAGAAAGAGACACGAGATGTAGCGGATCTATAGGTGTACGTTTGATGTACAAGTTAAGCTTTATAGGATTTATAGAAATGAGTTCTATAGAATCTCAAAATCACACAAAGAAGATTACAATGTAGTGTGTACATTGAGCTGCGCGCACATGACAGCTACAATTATACACAAGGATTATTTATCTAAAAAGGTAGAGCACCATGGGAAATGTGTTTTGTTGGGGGAGGAGGATGAAGCATTCATCGTACCTGGTGACAGAGTAATCAATAGCTATGAGCTCTAGATGGAGAAGTTAATTGGTTCACATGTAAGGGTTATTCCTTTGTATTGGCTGTGCTCTCAGCTGACATAGAACCCCATTGAAAAGATCTAGCTAGCCTAGGGCACCAAGAATGATGCTCAGAGATCAGAGGCGCCCAGTCTGCAATGACCCGCTAGCGTCCTCTAGTGACCAAACTTCAGTCAGTGATTTGCTTCCAAATAAGGACTGCGCCTTTTTTCTTTTAGAGTCCTCAAGTCCGTTATTCAGACAGAAATCAGACTTCTTCAATAACATTAAATGAGCAGTCCGCAGTGGGGGAAAAAAAGGCTCTTCTGGCAGATTACAGCTACAAATCCCCCAGACGGTCATGTTACAGAAAGGGAAGCGGGCCAGGGTTAGCAGCTCCCCATGCAGGACTGCTGGGCGTCAGGCTAACCTCTGGATTACATGGGGGACAACTGAAAGGATCAGCCAGGGATAGAGGCTCATTGAGAAGAGCAGCCTCAGCAATGAGACGAATATGTGGCTCTTTGTTCTACTCCAAATACCTGCAGTTCAGACCCCCAAGTACATTAGTAGACCCTTGCAGTCATTTATTACTCAACTACCCTCCCCCCATCAACCACTAGGAAACAATTCTATACTCTTTACCTACAAAGCTCCAAGCTAAACGGCAAGTTATAACCTCTAAATAAAAAAACAAAAAAACTAAATACAATGTGTTCATTACACCCAACCCATTGCAGACCCCAATATTAAACATTGATCACCCTTTCAAAGCACAGCTACAGAGATCATGAGGAACATCAGATTTTACACTCCTGATCAATCTAAAACCACCAATCTCATGAATACACCATGTCTGTGTAACCCTTTCCTGCCCATGCAGCAAATCAATCAGCTATAATATATACCATATGCCTACACTGCAATGTATATGGCGGACCAGTCCAGGCTGACCTCCTCTGTCCCCTAGAAATTAATTAAGCGCAAACAAAGCGACCGCAGATCTCAAATCGACATGCGGTCGCACCCAGACAAATCTTCACACGTACGCACCTACTACCTTGAAAACCAACAGCGGTCCCTATTCTGCAAGGACAGACAAACCCCTAAAATGTAATGTCCTCAGTCTATAAAGGAGGATAAACAAGTAGCAGATCTGTTCACTAACTAGCATCTCCATTGTGCCAACAAGAACGAGCAGCCAGCCATCTCTTCAAACCAAGTGAAGTTGCAGCTCTGCAGGGTTGACAGTGCACTGGAATGGGTGTAAAGCAATACCCAGCAGGGTTGGCAGTACACTGAAACGGGTGTAAAGCAATGCCCAGCAAGGTTGGCAGCACACTGAAATGTTGGCAATGCACTGGAATGAGTATATAGGGATGCCCAGCAGAGTTGGCAGTACACTCTAATGGGTGTACATTGATGTATTTGGCGAACAGCAATGCCCAGTAGGGTTGGCAGTGCACAGTTATGGGTGTAAAGCGATGCCCAGTAGTGTTGGCAGTGCACAGTAATAGGTGTACAGTGATGCCCAGTAGGGTTGGCAATGCACAGTATCGGGTGTATAGTGATGCCCAGTAGTGTTGGCAGTGCACAGTATCGGGTATGCAGCGATGCCCAGTAGGGTTGGCAGTGCACAGTATCGGGTGTACACAGCGATGCCCAGTAGGGTTAGCAGTGCAGCGTAATAATGGATATAAAGTGATGCCCAGGCACACCACCCCTGGGTGACTACATACCAGCTGTTTTTTGAGCAGTAGAATGTTCTCCTCCAGGAAGCGCTCCTCCAGGCTCCGAGGGTTGTCACCTTTGCCCGCAGGGTCTGCAGTAGTGGTGACGGCTTCGGGGCTCAGCGCTGCCCTCACCACGATCTCCTGCCTATGCCGCAGGTATGCCAGCTCCCCCAGTCCTGCCAGGGTGGCCTCCAGGCGCTCCCGGGTCCGGTGTCGCTCGGAGTCCGCCTCAGCCTTGTCCCTTCTCCGGGGAGAGTTGTCCTGATTGTGCCCCGGGAGCGGCTTCATCATAACTCAGCTACAGCATCCGCGGAGCAGTCCCGAACTCCAGTATACACCGAACTCCCCACACAAGTGCCAGCAGCAGCATCAGCGCCTCGTCTGCAGCATAGTGTCCCCCGGATTGTACCGTCACAGCCCAGAACGGCTCCCACAACCTCCTCCTCGTCCTCCGGCTTCTCCGACCAACTCTGTCCTTCTGCCGAGCAGCCCGGCGCTCCGAGCAGGCTAAGTAATCGTGACGTCACCGCGGCCCCGCCCACCGCTGACACTGGCAGACAGGAGTGTGGAGGGTCTGTGTCCCCGTCCTGCAACACAGGGGCATAGGGGGCTACAACCTCTGCAACACAGGAGCATGGGGGCTACAACCTCTGCAACACAGGGGCATGGGGGCTACAACCTCTGCAACACAGGGGCATGGGAGGCAACAACCGGTAGCTTTACCTCTAGCACACGTAACATAAAAAACACCCCATAGCCGCAGCGCGGCTAGTGTGAAATGGCCCTCACACTTTATTTGAAATACAACTCACCTTTTCACACACACCAGACATGCAGAGACCGGCATCACATACACCCACCAATTATCCAGAAACATTGTCTTCCTGTTTGTCCACCTCAGGATTGTCTTATTAGCTGGCAGTGGTAGGGGAGGTGGATGGACTGTGTGCAATCCCCAGAGGAAGAAGAGAACTGACAGCGGAGGGAGTCAGCAGCTGAGTTCTGCAGATCTCTCTCTGGCTCACAATGCAGTTCTCACATACAAGGCTCCAAGTGCCATCTCGGCCGCCCCCTGCTTTACCAGTGCAATAGAAACTGGTGTCCAGGATCTGGAACTTAAATTGCAGGCTGCTAGACCCAGCAGTGTGTTGGCCAGTCCATCTGCCTCTGATGGTAGTCAGTAGGAAACAAGGACAGGTTGAGGAAATGGCATAGCTGGCATACAACGCCACCACAAGGCAGCTCAGAGTCACCCCATGTTACCACGTATCTCTGGTCTCATGATCCTCCTCCAAGGTGTCTCAGGTCATGCATGTATGTTGCCCAGATCACATCAAATTTAGATTTCAGTAGGTAGCCCAGCACCCTGTCTTCAATTCACAAACAATATTTGATGGAAAATCAACTATGAACACCTTTGAGCATTAGTGTTGAGCTCAAATATTTGAATTGCGAATATTGGCTATTCGAGAATTCACAAATTTTGCAAATATGATGGCGGATATTCACAATTGCAAATAGTCACGATATTTGCCATTGGGATGCTTATGGGCATGTAATGCGAAAATAAATAGCACATGTGACCATTCATTTTGAAGGTAATTGTGAGATTATAATTGCGAATCTAGCTTCGAAATCGCACGCAATTGTGCGCGATTGCGAATATTCGCGAATATAGAATCAAATATTAGTAGAATTATTTGCGAAATATCGCTAATTCGAATATTGCCTATGCCACCCATCACTATTGAGTACATGCCTTGTTACATGCTCAGTTTTTTTAGTCCCAACCATCCTGAAAGCAATAGCTCTGCATCCCAGGAGGTGGAAATGTGTTCCATTCCCTCCAGCCAAGCCAAAAAGCCACTGCCAAGAAGAGATCTTATCTGCATTAGCACTAGCAGTACCCATTCTCTGAACACACTGACAAACATATGGAGAGAGACATATTACAATTAGATAGCACGAGTTGCGTATTTACATTAACATTCTGCATTGCAATAAATACATTTTGTGACACAGACTCATATCTCATCCCATAAGTAAATTGCTGCTCATGAGTAAGTTGTTCAGTTCCAGATTGTAAAATGTGTCTCTCCATAAGTTGATCAGCATGTTCAGAGAATAGGTACCACTAGTGTATAGACACATGATAAAGTTTCAACCCTGTACACTCTGCTGCAGTGGAGCCCTCCCTCCTGGCACTGGCATTTTGGCTGGAGGAATATAGAGTGAATACTGCATGGTCCAGTCCTGCCTACTTTGCTGGAAAATACTGTATATTCTCTTGATATCTGAATAGCTGTGTCTGTTGATATTTTTTCCAAATTTTCTCTTCAAAACTTTGGGTGTGTCTTATGATCCGGTGCGTCTTATAGTCCGAAAAATACAGTAATGCTATGGATGTTATGTATGAACCCCTCCTGCAATGAACTGCATTTTTTTAAATGATGAATTAAAGCGAAGGAGGTGCACCCATAGTCTGACGCACAGTTACTGCCGCCATTTCAAAATGGAGCGTGTCCCCTTTACAGCATTATTACATATTTGTTATGTTCATGCCGCCAGAAATAGATCATATAGCACATAATGCAGAATTTAGCTCTGACGGTAATATGGAAAGAGCTAGTTATTTAATTACCGGACCGCTCTTTGATTTACAAATATACAAACTTCATGTCAGTTTTCCCACTTCAGAGGCAGACAGATTATAATTTATTGAAAATGACAGGTAAAACAATTATTTTTTGTGAAATGTGTTTATTTAAAAGCTTTTGGCTTGGCAAATAGTGTTTGCTGATGATTAAAACGTGTTAATGCCTTGAAGACAAAGCGATGAGGCTGCACCCATATCTGTGGAATTCATTAACCCAGCCACTCCCTCGATATCTTACAGCGCTGATACGGAGATGCTAAGCTTTGTTCTTTAGAACCAGCAGACTATCCTCCCTCAGTGGTCATTTCATCTCAGATCATTTCTCTCCACCCCACCACAAGTCTTCTATGAAGTCACTATTGTGGGCGATGAAGATAACATATATAACATCTACCCAAAACATTTAGATTAACTTGTGGTGGTACTCTGGTACTGGGCCAAAAACTAGCTATGTGTACCTGCATTATTGTAACAAAGCTCATATGCGTACTAACAACTTGGAGGCGCTCCGTGTCTGGGTGGCCGCAGCTAAAGGTGAAATGTATAAAATTTATGTCACTTGGATAGCCTTAGGGACACATTAATAACTATGAAAGGTTGCAGTTAGGGGTGTAAAATTGTGAATGTAAATTAATAATCCCCAAAAAAGATTGGGCTTTTAAAAGTGTTGGAGATCTGAGGGAAGAAAGTCAGACTATGCATGTGTAGGGGTAAAATCTAACAAGAGAAAAGCACTGTGTGACAGCTGGAATGTGACTATGAAAGGATGACATTTGGACTGCAGGTAGTCTCAGGGGTTAGTTACTAAGCCAGGAAATTTCAGGGCTGTACTACTGAGGTATGAGATCTGGGGGTTCAAATGTGTAGTTACATTTTACCCAAAGCCAGCTGGTGACCTGTGGATGGAGGCAGCTAATCGGAGGATCAATCAGGAACAGGGAGGTCCATCTGCAGCAGAGTTTACCATTCAGGAGGCTGACACAGAGGACAGTGAGGGAGACAGTGAGGTGGACCACCCTACATATGGGGTGAGTACCACACACTATCTCCTAATACTCATCTGAGGAGCTCACTAAAAAAAGTTATGTGCACCCCTGTCTATATATGATGCCTAGGCACAGGCAATTATAATTGTTTTCTAAGCGGTATGGAAAGTCTATTATGTAACCGGTTTAAATTTCCCACCCACTTGGGGCCCTGCGGCCCTTACAAGTTCTGTCAAATTTAAAAACCCATTGTGGGCCATACATTTTGCCCACCCTTTATCTAGACATCTGGGCAGAGGACAATGACTGTAAGGGCCGTAGGGTCCCAAGTGGGTGGGAAATGTAAAAACAATTATAATCATACAGCCAGGAAGGTTATAAAAAAAAAAGAAAAAGAATAAAAATGAATAAATGTAAAAAAATTCCCTGGTCCACATCCAAGGTAATGGCGATGGAACAGGGATTGGTTCTTTCAACGGGACCGATCGTACAAGGGTTTTCGTGTTCAATTGCTGAAGGATCAGCATGAACGCGCACAGTGATCGATCAATAAGGAATCAAACGGTTTTGGGGGCTCAATTGTACTGAAGCACTGACAACTTCATATAATCCCGATATTTAATACAGTAATAAAATTGCAGCAATTGCATTGTCAGGCCCTCATTCTTAGCCTGTGTTTGAAAGGGGAGGTGGGGCTCAATAATGTCCCTTAATAGAAAAGAGGGGGGGGGGGGGGCTCTGCAAGGAAAGTATGGGAAAAACTTAGAACACCAGTGACTGTAAAAAAACACTTGATGTCACATTTATAATGAATAGTTGTCTATTTTTGTTTGCTTAAATAGTGCTGCTCATCAAATTCTAATAGATGCAAAATGCCAATACATATGCAAATACAAAAACCTGAAACCAGTTCCTGATATCATCCTCAGTCGGACTTTGTTCATAACCGCCTTCTTTTGTATCCTAAATAATCTCCAAAATAAATCATTTTTTTTTATCAGTGTCACTTTAACAACTCCAAATTCCAGGTTATGATGTCTGTGGTAGAGATTAGCGCACCCAGCAGGTATTTTTATCCTTTCTGTTAATGTGATCGCTGCAATGTGTCACATACCATGTTAAAAGATGGGCAGTTATGACCATCACTATGTACAGCCTTGTGTAGATATACGGTACATAGGGTCTTATAAATACAGCCTGGAATGGTCACAAACCTAAACAATTGATTCACCATATTTAGTGCATTTACCCATTTGTGTTCTGTAAAAGCTAAGATAGGCCATAGCAATGAACTTCCTAAAAGTAAGGGTTAAAGAAGATATATACTCAAACACTATATATATATATATATATATATATATATATATATATATATATATATTAAAGTTTGACTTACCTCTGAGCTGGTATCATGGGGGCATAATGCTCCACAATCCTAAAAGAATATACTTACCTTCTATTCCCTGGAATCATATCAGAGATTCCATTTATATCTTCACCCCATCCCCCTACCTATCTACCAGGGGTAAATTCAGGGTGTAATATTGCGGGTGGCCATTGGGTAAATTTTTATTGTGAGTGACCGTTAGTGTTTTTGCCAATATTTTGCAAATAGGAATATTGCCTGTGCTGCCATGTGTTATGGCCATGTGTCCGCAACTGATTCCCTGTGCTGGATGTACTCAAGACGCGTGCCGGCACATTTGCCGGGTGGATTTCCTGCTGCTAGCAGGCAGTTTGCCTGTAGTGGGAGCGCACCCTATTGATGCAGCCGTGGAAAGATGTGTTTTTCCACTTCTTGGAGACACCTCCATTCATCTTCAATGGAGGTGTCTCTGGTGGCACCGCGCAGTGCTGCTTTGAAGACGCGGCTGCCCAGGTCACATTCACCACAATTATTCGAAACAATGATTTGTATAGAAAACTATAAAAATATAAGCCATCGTCTGTTTGTAGCATTAAAGTGTATGTAAAGCCAAGGACGCAAATGTAATACAACCTTATAGTCCTTAAGATAGCCATACATGCATACATTGTACCATCATGCCCCATCACGGCTAGATTTATTTTTTATATTCGATCACTTTTGCTTTATTCATTCATGTAAAAAGGAATTGATTTCCAAGCCATTGGTTCAAACATATATTGTTTCAAGACGATTGAACGGAGATTCAAACCATGTATCAAGGCGCGGTCAAGGTTGACCATACTGCTATCCAATGGTGGCTTCATTTCTCAGAATAGTGAATCATCAAGTGAAAAATACATTAAAAAAAGCCCCAACATCAAAGGATTGGTAATCTACAATATAGTATTCTTTGTTCTTGGGCCTTGATACAGTTTTTAAAAGAAATTCCAGGCAAATCCCATAATCTCAGTGTGAAAGCAAAGCTGGTACCAACTTTAGTGATTCAAAGCGAACACATGATGACGATATCCATGGGTAGTGGTTGGCTTTAGAAGCGGTTGTTCCCCTTAATCTGTGAGGATAATATCTAACAACGACCCTTATTTCATTCCCTGTTGCCATGTTAAGTAAGATGCATTATTAAGCATGCCAAATCTCACTCCACTCTTAAGGCCCCCATACACCTTACAATCTTACCATACCATTCCTGTTCAATCAGCATTTGTTCTATCAAAACCATGTAATATGAGGACATTTCTAAACCTTCCAATCACTATGTATTCTATCAGGAAGGCCACTATGCTACACGGTTGTTGATAGATCTAATGGAAATTGTATGGAGTGATCTAAAGCTAGGCACACACGGGTAGATTTGTAAAAAGATTCGAGTACAATCAATCAACGTGTGTGGTCACTGTGATTGATTGTACTCGAATCTGCTTACAATCCTTCCAGTGTGTGCTGTCCTTCGAGGGGGTTCAATAGAGCCCCCTCGAAGTACCACGATTGAACGGGTTTCCAACATGTTGGAAAACCACATTCAATCACCAATACTGTACATGAAAAAGAATTTTCATGTAGAGTATAGGGAAAGCCGACTCTTCACACAGAACTGACAGCCAGGCAGTCGGTGTGAAGGGGGCGGAGTCAACATTCTTCACTCCAGCCGGGCTCTACGGGGAGAAGCAGGCTGGATTTCTGTTCAGCTTTCAGCGTGTTCGTATTCACACGCTGAAACCCAGACAGAACTCTGCTAGCCGGAGGTCTTCATTGAATGGTAATCGATGTGCCCATGTGGTGCACGTTGATTTCCGTTCAATTGATCCCCGATCAATCACAGCGTGGTGACGTCACCACGCTGTGATTGATCGCCGGTCGATTGCACGGGAATCTACCCGTGTGTGGCCAGCTTAAAGGTGTATAGGTGGCTTTAGGAACAGGTAATGGCCCTATGGTTATTGGTAACCAGATAAATTTTGCTTTTGGCAAGTTGTAGAGGTACCTTGATTACCTCTAGCCTCGCATTTCCACCTCAATAATGGTCCCTGTTCAAAGGGAAGGGTGAGGATGAAGGAACGGGTATGGTCAGTGTTCCTTTTTACTGGAAGAGCAAACCATTGGCAACCACTTTCTCCATTTCTTGATCTACAGAAGCTACTATTGACATACCTACATTATATTGTCTAGTGCTCATCACAATTTACTATTAATGGATACCCTTTGTAGAAGCTGTCCTCCAAACAGTAATAGATCACACTTTGTTTTTGAGTTTACATATGCTATTTAAGCTACCCAGAGACATGAAATACCAATTGTTATCTTCAAACAGATGAGATGTTTCAGGTTGGTGACTTATGATGGCATCAGAAATTTTACTAGTTTATTTGGGACTTAAGGTGCTCTTATACGCATAGATATGGGTTAGATCGATGCCGTGCACGCTCATGGCCATCTATCTGGCCCATATCTAATGCGGCCATACCTGTTTTCAAGCAGGATCAATCAATCAAAAAACCGCGGGTCTCCATCTAAAGCAGAAGTTCTGCAGCTGGCTTCCGCCCGCACAGGACACAGCTGTGATCAGCTCCCGCTCTGTGTGCTGTGAGAGGGGATGCGGGGAGCTGTATCTCTGTGTCTGCTCTCCTGGCTGAAACTCCCAGCCAGTGAGAGCGACACCACTTTGGAAATTCATGTGCAGCTTGTGCAGATTCATGTGCAGATTCCAGCTTGATTGACCCGCGATCACAACATGGAGACATCACCACGCTGTGATTGATCACGGGTTGATTGCATGGCAGTTTATTCGTGTATCTCCAACTTTAGGGTCCCCATACACAGGTCAATACCCATTCGATTGACGAACGATTACGATGTGATGGCACGATGGATCGGTAAATCGATGTGCACCACTTTGCTCAATCAATTCCCGGTTGATGAACAGGGATTTACCAACATGTTAGTTCCCTGTTTGATTGTCATTTCTTCAAGTGGGATCAATCAAACAAGGGGTTTCGATCGCAGCGAATGCACACGACAATCGATCGTCGAAAAATTTACCCATGTTTGGGGACCTTAAGGGCTTGTTTCCATTGATGCGATTCAGGGCGTTTGCAGCCGCGCGGCCGCATCCATCCATTGGAAACTTCAATGTAGTTTCCACTGGTGCGGTTGTGCGAGTTCGGGTGCGGATGCGGTTTAGGGCGCGTTTCTGAACGCTAGCTGCAGCGTTTACAAACGCATCCGCGCCCCTACCGCATCCGCATCTGCAATACAAAAAAAATTGCATCGCAAAAACGTGCAATGGAAACAACCCCTTAATTGCAATTCCTTTACATGGGCTAGAGCAATCCTTTTTTCCCCCTATAGCTTTTCTATACATCTCCAGCAATTTTGGTGATGACCATGTTCAGGGGGTTTGCAATGAGTTGTTGTAAATAAAATTCGCCCCTCACTAGTAGTGAGCTGCTCTATCGTCTTCTAATGCTATGACCACAGTATTCAGTACCCAGCATACGGTATTTCCTACAACCATTATCCCTAAATTAACCTTATACACCATTCTTGGCACTCAGCAGGGACCCAGCTAGTGCTTAATTAGCACCACATAATCTCCGAGGAGCTGGGCTCAGCAAGGGAAATGGATTTGTAATGACATTACAATCAGTTATCCTTCTAAGGTAGAAAAACCCTGTTATATGGAAACTAATCTTCTGGGACTTTTGCGTTTCAAATGACATAAAAGCTCAAGCTGAAAACCAAGCATGATATTTCAGGATGCACAGGCAATTGATTTCATTGATGTATGATGTATATATATATATGATGATATAATTAATTAATATTTCAATACTCATAACACAAAGAAACAAAAAAACTAAATAAATGAAAGGGCAGCTATAAAATGGAAGGGACTATGATGTTATTACTTGATCCCACAAATATTTTTATTCAGCATTGTGTGCACCAAATACCATTGCAGACCCCGTCCTCTGGCATCAATACTTTGGGTCAGACCAGGCAAGTAATATTTTCAGAAAAAAAGGTCAACCATGTGTTTTTTTGTGTTTGAAATCCTTGTGTACACAGTCCACACAGGTGACACAAGCCAAAATCAATTGCTTTATAAAGTCTAATTGTTTACCAGCCGGTTAGCTTCTTGTTAATTGCTTTGTTGAACCCCAGCTAGGCTCTTCCTCAATTACCAATAATTTGCTTCCTAAATCAGTTAACATAATTAAACCATTATTTTTACCCATGGTTACCTGTCTTGTTATAGCAAAAGCTTAGTTAATCCCAGAATTTAGAGAACATACACAGAAACATTGTCCACTAAGAGCCTTCCTACACCATCACCACATTGTAACTATGCTTACATGCATATTCATGGCACTCCAAAGTGCAGAGAAAATACTTTCCAATATAAACTATGAAGCTCTTCATACCAATGGGTAGGGTTGGCAAGGAAAACCTTTACTGTAATAGAATGAATAGAGAAGCTCAAGATTCATTTAATGATCTCATCAGTTTTTATTTTTTCCCATTGGCTGGCATTCAGCAATACAGAAAAGTATATTAATAAAATCGATTGCGCAGTTGCCTCTCCTGATGCTCCTCCTAACAATGGTCCAGGTTAGCTTTGAAACCATCTCTTTCAACAGTGACAATTGTCGATGTCTCCTAGGTGGTTTCTACCACCTAAGGCTCCCTTACACATAGTGAGCCAGGGCTGTTGTGCGTGTGCGCTTGCGGCAAAATCGGCCGCGGATTGCGGGTGCCCACATGGGGCGACAGATCCCTGTCATGTCCGGAAATCTCTGGCCGATGCCATTCGTTTTAATGGGGACCAGCGTCCCCGTTCAAACAAATGGCTAGCACACAAAGAGTCACATGGCGTCATCACTCTGCACTCTGTCGCTCGTCTGTTGGCCCCCACACACATAGCAAGTGGTTACCATACAAAGGTTACCATACATAGTTCGATTCCTTTTTTCAATTGATGCAGACGTCTTCAAGAAACAAACACAGCAAGTCCAGTTGATTTGAATAAAACACTATATATATTTATTCAATTGAATAACATCGAATAAACAATCGTATTAGGTTGATCAAGCAGTGTTCCGACATGTTGGAAAATTTCAGTCGAGCGTGACCATACATAGTTAGATTTTTTATTAGATTGACTTAATAAACAATCGTATTAAGTTGATCATTTGAAAATCGATTCCTTTTTTGTTTGATCTACCAAATTTGAACATAAATTAGATTGAGCCGTGTTGGCAAATTTCAGTCGATCATTCAAGTATCAGACGGGTTGTCTAGGAATTTCCATGGATTTGTTTCCGATATTACTATGGAGAATGCACCCAGGGAAATCTATCTGTTTTGAATCTCTTATATGGTGGTAAAAACGATCAAAGTTAAAAATAATCAAGTTAATATGATTGTATTTAAAGTCAATAAAGCCGGAAAATTAAACCGTGTATGCTCAGCTTAACCCTACATTCTTTTTTTTCTCTTGGGTGGTTTGGACAAATAAAAGGACATGTCTCTCAAGTTCAGCTTGCTTTCCCAAATCCTCAAAGAAACTCAGGTTCTCCCTTCCAAAATATATTTCTGAATTATCTACTTTGAAAGGGGAAAAAGTAATTTCCTGATCTCTTGCCAGTGTCTGCTCCTTGCTTTTGTATGTAAATAGACATAGCCCCATCTTTACTGTTATACTGGACTGATGTCTGCAGCAATGTCCTAACCAGTTCTTGTAGGACTACATTCCAAGGTTTTACTGCTCGGGCTAAAAAGAATATATGTTTTCCCCCAGACATCCAGACTCTTCTTAAAAAGTTTATTATGGACAAATAGACAATAGTCATGTGTATACGCCTTGAATCATTAAAGTGTATGCAAACCATGTATGAAACCAAACAAAACAGTAGACACCGTGTATCATGGAACGTCTACCATAACTTTCATTAAAGCCGAATTCCAGTTTCAGCCCAAACTTCACATTGCTGTGGGGCTAACCCTACATTGCAAGGTTTAAATGACTAGAGGTATGCAAATAGTATAGTAACTTACCTCCATCTATTAGCTTTGTCCCCTGGCAAACAGCACTCTCCTCTTTGGTGCTTTGGGTTGGGGATGGGTCCTCAATGTACCCTCTTACAAGGGATCAAAGTAGAAAGCAATACAAATAGAAGCATTTACACTATGGAATTCTGGGCTTGGACTATTGCAAGGTGAAATGTCTGTTCAACAAAGAGCTAGCTTTCATTTAAAAAAAAACCGAATGACTTTTTGGGTTTTACTTTTGCTACTGTCACATGACCTTCTGTAGAGGTCTGTATGGAGGTTGTCCAAGCCTTAAGCTGGGAGCATACGGCTCAATAAATAAGCCGTTCGAGATTTTCGCCAGCAGCGCAATGTCGTCATCATGCTGCTTCCCGTCATCAAAGGAGCTGGTGACGCAGCTCTGCTGTGTCATCCAGCACCGATGATGCCCGTGTTCCCCATGCAATACAATGGACATTGGCCGTGATTTACGGTCATGTCCAATATTCCTGTTTTCAAGTGGGATTGATCCTGCTTATAAACAGGGCTGGCCACATTAGATATGGGCCAGATAGATGGCCATGAGCGTGCACAGCGCTCAAAGCGGCCATATCTATACATGTTTCCAGCTTTAATGAATGCAGGACACCGTGAACTAGGGCAAAACACTGGGCCAGGGGCCAAATGTGGCTCTCAATGTAATTGCATTTGGTCCGTAAGATAGTTTTTTTACATTTTATGAATGCCAAGATGTGTATCTTATTTGACATTTGATTTCACATAGAGTTATAGTTGTTTCCATATGAAAAGGTTTATTGATATATCTGATGAGAAGAAAAAAACTTCTTCAATAGTAGACATTTTGATACAGCAAAATAGTCCAAGTTTTCCATCTTGGCCCACTCTGTCTTTCAGTTTAACACCCATGAGCTAAGGTTAAGGCTTGTATGAAGACGGAAACACAAGGTTTTATGGATTGTGGAAGCCAAAAACAAGATTTCTATGTGGGACTATATCGTGTTATGGGGTTATTCATGTGCCACTCCCTGCCTGGTATGTTTATACAAGCACATAGTGTGTAAGATGGGACTCGGTAGATCTCAAGGCTGGAAAACAATACATATAAGACCCCACTAAGTAATTTCTTAATAACACACATAAAAGACTCATAAGACTAGCTATACACAGTTTGACGATTTATAGGTGGCCATACACGGGTCGACTTTTAAATAGTTTCCTGAACAATCGATCACCGTGCACATTTGCAGTGATGGATTGTTCGAGAATCCATTGCGGCCACCCTTTGTTTTCAACCGATCCGGCTTGAAGAAAGCTCGATCAAACTTTAAACCAACATGATTTTAAATCCCTGTTTGATTGCCATTACTTTGGATAAGGGTGGATCAATTGCCCAAAATGGTGCGCATCAATTGCCCAAAATGGTGCGCATCAATTCTTGATTCAGTTTACAAAAGCTCAAGTGCAGCGTGGTGCCGTCATCACGCTGCTTTCATGGGTTCATTGATTGAATGGGTATTGTCCCCTGTATGCCCACCTTTTGATTTGATGGAATTGTGCAATTTACATTTCGATAGTCAGTCTAAGGGCTTGTTTCCACTTGGGCATCTGCCCATGGTTTAAATCGTGGCATGGTGCTCGCGGGAGATTGCTAGTCTCCAGCGATTCAAACCGCGGGCAGCTGTCCTGTCCCACCCCTGCCACTTCCTGGCTGATCACGCCCATAGGCAGTGAACCTCTATAGGCTTAATCAGGTGGCGAACGGCTGTGTGCGTCCCACGACCTGCGGTCCAAAACTCGGTGAGCTGCGTTTCAGATCCCGGGCCGCACCACGTCCATACCTGATCGCGGCTGACCGCAGCTGTGGGGGTGGCCCCATTGAAATGTGTGGGCACGATCTCCCGCGATCTCCACCCCATGATTATAATGGTGAGAGATCGCCCAAGTGGAAACAAGCCCTAAAGCTGGGAATAGGTGGTACGATTTACGTCTATTCCTAATCCTATTCTCTGCACTGAGAGTCATCACGCCTGCTTGCTAGTGCCGAGAATCGGACGGCACTCTTTACAGCTCATTACTTCGGCTGGGGGCGGCTGCCCCCAGCTGAACTAATGGGATCGGGCAAAAATTTTAACATCCTGTTGGATAACTGTGCAATCTGACAGGACGGCTGATTTCAGCCCAATCCTTGTTGGTTGTTGCATCCAATTCCTGCACGACCATATTTGTTGTTGTACCAGATATTTGTACAATCAACTAAAATTTCCCAATATATCTGATCACTTTTCTATTGATTTATTGTTTGATTTCGATCACTTTTGGTCAACTGTACCATGTGTGCTGCAAATCAAACATAAATATTGAACTGTGTATGGTCAGCTTTACTTAGACACCCGCTTTGTGTTCTAAGGGTGCTGGCCGGATAGGTGTTATAAAACTATAGAACATAAGTTAGAGAAGGCAGACATTGCTGTGACATTACAGACAGACTAAGATAAACAAATGTGGCAAATTTGTTTGTAGGGTTTACACTTTAAATTGTGTTAGCAAAGGCAACACATGAAGCAAGGCGTAAGTAGTATATCATGAATTATCTTCAATTCTTAAACCTACCTTCACCCCCATTTCATTGATGTTGGATAAATCTTATAAGGGGTCGACACTTTGTGGAGGAGGCTGCCTATGTGTGTGAAAAGCTATTTAAACAGAGATTTATCAGAACTGGAAAACTGAGGCAAATCTAATACAGGTGTGAAATAGTTGTGTGATGTGAATGACTTTGAAATGAGCTGACTGTGTGTTAAGATAACAGAATGAACGTAGATGAAGCTTATCTGGCTCAAGGAGCTGAAATGCTTTTATATCTTTTGATCTCAGCAAATTAATTATCATGCTGTAATATCATCCAATATGTACCTTCAAGTATGGGCACAAGTTGGGTGTAAAATTGATTTTGTATTAGTTTGATTCAAAGTAGAGAGCGCAGATACCCTGGTGAACAACCAGCTTTGTAGATGTAACTCGATCCATTCTCTCAGATCCATGATTTTTTTTGAAGAAAAGCCATTAGGTTATTATTGATGTTTTATAACATTCCAAAAATTCATCAATATAAGAGATAAGAAGAAGCTCTGTCCATGTACAGTATATGGAATAAGAGGCATAGCCACTACACAGCCTATCCATGTCTTCTGCTGAAAGGAAGACGTTTCACTAAGATAAATGAAATCTTTTCTGTTTCGGGGAATTCATACATCACTTGTTCTTCCTTTAACAGACAGTTCACACCTTCGAAAATGTGAAAAATGATCTTTGCTGATTTATGATACAGAAGGAAAAATGAAGGAAAAATCTGTGAAAAGATGTTCAGAATGAAGGTCTTAGCCTTGAAAGTATAAATTAAATGTTGGCTGCCAACTGTCCAGAAATTAATAGGCAATTCACAAAGTATCCACGGCTAATTAATGTTACCAGTAAAGCCTGGATTAAAAAAGAGAAAAGTAACATCTATGCTTTCTTTGTATGTCATTCAGAAACAGCGCTCATGTTGCATGCTAATTGGATTATGAAAATGAGACTTGAATACTAATTTGCAGGTCTCTTCCTGAACAGTAACCTGTTTTAATTTTTTTTTCTATGTCATATTGTCAGGAGAGTTGGTCGAATTTCATTTATATTTTTCAAGTAGCCCATCATCATAGTATCATCATCAAAATTCCTGGACATATGGAGAAGGATTGTGGAAAAATACAAATAAATTGCTCCATCACATGTTGCTTTTGTATAAATTAAGTTCAAAGTCAAGTTAAAATTTCATCTTAAGTTTGAAGATAATTTACATGTAAAAGTGCAATATTTATTGTAATTAGTAATGGCCGAACTTCAGCCATGTCCGTCCGCTTCCGACCGTTCGCGGACCTCTAGGTGAGGAATTTGAATCTGAAAAACCGGTCTGAAAAACCTGGAACGCATAGTTCCTGGTTTGCTAGCCGAATGTGACGTCACTGACGCTACTTCCGGAATTACGAGCCGGCTTTTCACTGCAAGACCGGGTTCTCTACCCGGTCTTCAGTGAAAAGATTCTTCCTCCGGTGGGATCTCGCTGCTTCTCATCCGGCCGGAGGAAGTATAGAGGGCGAACATGCATGTTCGCGGCCAAACTGTCCGCCTTGTGGGCAGTTCGGCCATCACTAATTGAAATCAACCCTTCTCCACATCTCCAGCAACAGGTAAATGGGCTTTGCAATTAAAGCGGATTTAAACTGAAAAAAAACATACATACATTACTCACTTATATTGGGTCTTTGACCCCTAAAAATATATGCTTAGCTTTCCTGGCTGATCGCTCACGAGCAGCCATGCCTGGAGTGCTGTGTCCTCCAGGCTTCAAGATGGAGGAGAGAGACTCTTCCGGTCTCACTCCATCTACCTATCTGCATCTGAATTGTGTAATGCTACATTACACATCTTTTTACATTTGACCTCCGATTTGCCTTATCGGCACCTCTGGACTGAAGGAACCAGCAGCAGATGTGTTGAAGAGACCCCCTTCCCTTCCTGGCACTAAGAAAATTATGCCATGAAATGTCAAAACTGGTAAACTGTAATATATACAATTTATATTTGGGACAATAAGGTTCCTAATTAAACTTGTTTATTTAAAAGCAATACTCAGATTATTCTAAAAAAACTCTGAAGGGCTCATTCCCACTATAAAGACTACTGTACACATTTAGAATTTTGACTAATGTAAACAATGTATACCTTGCAATGCATGCGTTCGCACTATATGTTGCCAGTAAACAGCACATATAGTGTAAATGAGCCTTAAAAGTAACACTGCCTAAAACTGTTACAATTCCCTAGAATAAGCTTTCAGACATTGTGGCACCATTAACAAGATTCATATAAGTGAGAGTCTAAAAAGCACCCTGGCCATTTATTAAATAGAGAAAGTTAATTGGTGGTCGCTTTCTGAAGTTATCTGGATCCTGAAGATGTTTTGCGTAGTATAGTTCCCTAATGAATTGCTGAGGTGACAACCTTGCCGCACATTTTTTACACATGGGTAGCAATACAGTTGCCATGGCAGCAGGAGGAAGCCCTACTCACAAGGGGCTAATTTGAGTAGGTAAACATCAAAAGGTTTCTTGTGGGATTTGATGGGTTAATTGGGTTTGGCTAAGCCAATTAAAATAAGTGATAAAATCATTGAGCATTCAGGAAGTTCTGAAAGAGGTAATGATGATCCTTAGCGGCAGCAGTCCTCTGGTACTTACAGGTGGAAGAGCCCCTTAAAGGGAATGTATAATGTGTTCTCAGACATACAAAAGAAGAGGTCAGCGGAAATAATAATCTCCAGTAACGTTTTCAATATCTTGTTATGTAAAGTGTGTATTTATATATATATATACATATGTGTGTGTGTGTTTGTATATTGCACAGGGGCAGCAATATCATACAGGCTTTCAACATTGATGAAGTACACTAAAGCATAATTTTCAGCTATTTAAGGCACATCTTTTAATGTGATCAGGCTCATTAGGTATATAACGTCCACTTAATAGACGCAACTTAACATATGTGTGCTGAAATCAAAAGGTGTAAACCAGGCCAATGAGCATCCCTCACCCCGCCACACAGGTCAACCAGGCCTGTTGCCATAACTCAAGGTGATGGAGACTTCTGGTCCTTTTACCCATTTCTAAATTGATAAACATATTCATGGAAACAATGGCACTTTCTTCTTAGGGGTTGGAGACCTAGGTTGTGTTCAGGAGATGGGAACACTCTGTTCACCAATCCCTTCCCTTTTCAGGCATTGTCTTGAGCAGTTCTGGTATAGTCTGGAGGGACGCATGCGCAGTATAAAGGGCCCTTTGGGCTCCATTCACACCTATCTGGTTTCATGCACATTGCCCAATGCATGTAACTGCATGGAAAGCGGAGACACGTTCTATCCAGTGGACCAGTTCAAATCTGTTTCTTGTAGTGCGTTTGTGGAAAAGGAAAAAGAGACATTCCTTCATATAAAAAATGTGGATCAATGAAGTGTCACTTTTGTGGTCCATTGATGTTTTGAGAAGTTGTTCCTGCTAGTTAAACATCAATACAATATATTATATATTATATATTGAAATAAATTATCATTACGGGTAGTATGAACCTTCGCAAACTATCATCCTACTGTCCAAAGAGAGCCCATCCTGGCCTCAGGAAAAAAGGGAAATCACCCCAATGAGACAACAACCTGGTAAGGATTTCATTATTATCTAATCTATTTAAATCTAAATAAAAAAAAGTTTTGATTTTAAATAAAGGTTTAGCTGAGAATCTTTTAAATAGCTTTTTCTCTGTTACCATGTCAGAGCGGATAGTGAGTTCTTGATGAGTTAAAGAAAATGTGACAGAATGAAGACCCCCTGGTGTAAACAGTTGCTTGTTACACTATAGGACATGTAACAAACTTAACCAAAGACGACTTGTGTTTGAAGCATTTGTTGTGACATGATGCAGGGAATGTACGGTGCCAGTGCACACCACAAATGTATATATAACATATGTCTTCTTGAGTTCAAGAACTCTGCTGGAGGCATTACAAGCTACAACAAGACTTTTACAAAGTACTTTGCAGTAGGTTTAGAATGATTTACACAGCGTGTGACTTGTTCATCCAAATTGTTGCAAATTGCTTACAGTTGCTGATAGACATCTTGGTCAAGAGAACTTTTGACTTGTTTTATAATGTTCATTGCTCTGTTTGGCGCCGAATATTCTGCATTGCAGTACAGGTTGGAAAATACCATGTAGTCATACTCTCTCCAGATAGACATTGCTTTGGGGCCAATAACTTTGGAGAAGACCTGTCATAACAATAAATATGATAACCACCCTTCTATTCTAAATATGGTGGCCACCTACTAAACATGATACCATACTTCCTAACCTACAAATACAAAACAAGGAAACGGCAAAATAATTAGTCAAAGAATACGACTTCAAAAAAACCTGAAAACATGAATCATAGAGTTGTCTTTAATTCTATTTTGTAACCTCCCCCAAACAAAAATACTTCCTGTCCTATGGTGATATTGCTTATGGAGGAGCAGTAATGCCACCCTAGGACAGAACCACACACCCTCTCCTTTCCTTCATGACATGTGGCACTTGCAGCACTATTATCCTGGATTCTAATCTGTTTGTGTGTTCTCTTTCTGTTCACACGGGTTTTCCCCAACATTCATAAAACATACAGATTGGCCAGTTAGCTTACCCCCAAACTGTCATGAGATTATATAGATGGTTTCCAGAGTATAAACGAAACTACTGAACCCATAAGATAAGCAAATTAGCATTGTTCAGAATTACATCTGCAATGGCAGGTTTGGGAAGTAAGATAAAGCTAGGCATACACGCACCGACCGGCGACAAAATTGCGCGCTCACGGCCGCCGATCGGGGTGCCCACATGGGGCGACAGATCCCTGTCGCCCCACAGCTTGTCCGGCCAGAGAACGGACATGTCCGATATTTTCTGGCCGATGCTGTTAACTTCAACACAAATGGTGCCCGCCGATGCTGTCAGCTCTGGAAAGCAGCGTGATGATGTCATCATGCTGCATTTAAGAGATGATCTCTCCTGCTCTGTCGGCCTTAATAGATATTTGCGCACAACCGTCAGCTGTGGTTACACAGTTATAGTGATGTCAGTGGCCAGAAGGGCCCTCAGTGGGTGTATGGGGCCCAGACAAAGGTCACAGAGTAAAATTGGGTCAATATGAGGGGTGGGTGTTTAAGTTGGGTGTAGGTGTGCAGCTCTCAAAATGGAGGAGTGTGGCCCCCTCTAACAGACAAACAGGAACAAGGACACAAGGCGCCCAACCTAGTACAACAAAGTAAGGTACTGTAAATGGTTAAATAATATGAAATAAAATAAAATACTCACATTAAAGGAGGTTTACAAGGATTAATCTCTCAGGGCCATGTGCTTTCCAGGATGACCTCACTTCCTGGTTAGGGATGAGATCACTGTCTGCTTACAGATGCTGGCTCAACAGGAACAATGGGACACATTTCGAGTGGAGGCTCTTTTTTTTACTTTGTTTTACTCCCACTTGTTAAGGGACCAAAAGTAATGGTCATCAGAGACATAGCAAAAACATTAGGTGTGGCCAAAACAACTGTTTGGAACTTTCTTGAAAAAAGAAGGAACACACTGGTGAGCTCAGCACCACTCAACACCAAAAGACCACGTGTCAAAACAGGAAGGCCAGATTAGAGTTTGCCAAACAACATCTAAAAAGGCCTTCACATTTCTAGAACAACATCATATGGACAGATGAGACCAAGATCAACTTGTATCGGAATGATGGGAAGAGAAGAGTATGGAGAAGGAAAGGAACTGCTCATGACCCTATGCATACCACCCCATCAGTGAAGCATGGTGGTGGCAGTGTCATGGCGTGGGCATTTATGGCTGCCAATGGAACTGGTTCTATTGTATTTATTGATGATGTGACTGGTAACAAAAGCAGCAGAATGAATTCTGAAGTGAAACACCTGACCTGAATGATTTGATTTATGATTATTATTTGTTCCCTTAACAAGTGGGAGGCACTTATGCAAACTGTTGTAATTCCTACACCATTCACCTGATTTGAATGTAAATACCCTCAAATTAAAGCTGGCAGTCTGCAGTTATAGCACATTGTGTTTGTTTCATTCCAAATCCACAGAATTGTTTTGATGTCTAAATTTTTATGGACCTGACTGTACCTTTGGCTAGTATGCTGTCCTGCTGCTATAATCTTCTTCCAGGATCCGAACAGTGTAATTAGGCAGCAAGTTGTTGGCTTTTCCTTTCAAAAACAGATTTCATCCTCCACCAGCAGTATGTATCTTGTCACATCTTGTAGCCAACAGCCAGTGACCTGTCCTATTCTCTGACTTTTTCCTTGGTGGTATTTTGCCAGCATCTTGTCCAACTCTATCCTCACATGGGTTCCACTCTCCCATCACCAACTCCACCCTCAGCCAGCACCCCATTCATTTCCATCAACTCCTTTCTCAACCAACAGCTAATCTATTGCTTATCATCTCATTTTTCAATCAACAGCCCACCCTTTGTCGTCAACTTCTTTAATAGCCAGCAGCCTTTCGCTGACAACTCTATTACCAGCAACATGTTCCTCTTTATTGACTTCTTCCTCAGTGAGCATTCAGCCAATCGCAAGCGATTCTGTCTTTGGACACAACCTTGTGCTGTGACATCAACTACATCCTTAGCAAGCAGCACCCTGTCCCCACCACTGACTCTTTCCTCTGCTTTGATCTTGCTACTCTGCCAGCAGGCGTCCAAGGCTGTCAACTCCTTCCTCAGCAAGCAACCATCAGTTATAATGAGCTCTTAGCTAGGCTAGCAGGCCTTCCACTCCTTCCGGGGCTTCACATCCAAGATGGCAGTCTAAAGGCTTTATAATACTGTATATACAAAGGAGAGGGGTTTGAAAGGTAAGTTACAATTATTAATATGAAATGCGCAAACCATTTAATAAGAAGATTTTGTTGTCATGGGTGGTCTTGAGAGTTGTAGCCTTGTAGCTAGGAACACACGGCTCGATTTAATCATACAATCGATGTAAGATTAGATGAAGTACCTTGATTTTGGTATTTTAGTGATTGCACCGAGGGCGCTATAGTGTCATACAATCGTAGTACAATATCGATATAGAAAACATTGATTATTGACTAAAATCGTCGATGCCATTGATGCCCTACAAACAGTATACTATCACTTCATCGAATACAATTGTACGATGAAAATGAAAAAGTAGTACGATCATGGTATAATTCGACGATAATTTTCCAACTAGTCCGATCACTTTTCAATCGATTTAAAGCTCTTCATTGAACTAAAATTGTTGATTGTACCATGTGTCCGCGCTACGATTTTGGCACAATCTATGTACATTTTCATTGATTTACATCGATTGTACGCTTAAATCGAGCCGTGTGTTTCTAGCTTTACTCTCTTCTCTTGACTAGGCGTTTATATTGTGTTTCCAGTGTCTTCTCCAGCCAGCAGTGTGTCCATTCTGTTGTTCAAACATTGCTATGTTCAAAGCAGCATAAAGCTATCTCTGCTTAAGAAGAGGATCCAGGGAAGGCGAATCAAACCTCCATTCCCCACATACTAACTGGCCCATATTTGTTAGGATTGGCCTCATTGTGTATAAACCTTGCTGCCCATTTTTCTCCTTAGATATACCATATCCAGACCTTTACACGGAATCTTTCATCATGATCTATAACATTGCATTTGCTGTTCTGAAAAGTCAGTATTATTAAAGTAGTGTTCAAGGTCTGGGTTTAATTTTAATCTTTTCCCCACTAGCACTAGGGTACATAAATCCATTTAGTGTATACGATATTACTTATTATAGTGAAAAATGGCCTGTGCAGAAAAAAAAAAACTGCAGGAGGAGCCCTAAAGGCAAAGTTTAACAATGGCTTATTTCTGGAAGAAATACACAAAGCACATCTAGATTAAAGTATTTTTTTGGTCTATGAGATACACTTTTTATTCTCAGTTATGCCGGCCATACACATGCCGAGCTGGAGCGATATCGCCCTCCGATATCGCTCCGGGAGGCTAACGTGATGAAGTCATCACGTTAGCCTCCCATTGCATTCTGGGGCCCCACAATCGGGCAGGCACCCTTTGTGTGCCGGCCATAAGCAGCGATGGAGACGCCGTCTTCATTGCTGCTTATGGCATCGGCTCCCATCGGCCAGAGATTTTCCGACATGTCGGATCTCTGGCCGGCCGAGAAGTGGGGCGACAGGGATCTGTCGCCCCATGTGGGCACATGCCGATAAATGGCCGGATTTTAACCTGACCGACGGCGAGAGCGCGCACGCCAGTCGGTCAGATTAAAATCCGGCCGTTTATCGGCATGTGTATGGCCAGCATTACTCTGAACTCCCTGGTAGTCTCCTGACAGGAGAAGGGCTAAGCATGTTCCTGCAGTGTGTGCAGAGCTAAAGTACACAGTATATTAAAACACTTCTCAGAGCCCAGAGACTACCATATATACTCGAGTATAAGCTGACCTGAATATAAGCAGGAGGTACCAAATTTTAGAAAAAAATCTGGAAAAACTGAATGACTCGAGTATAAGCCTGGGGGGGGGGGGGGATGCAGCAGCTAAGGCACAGAAACACACAGCAAATGTACTTTTGTTTGGAGGTGTAATTATTTAATTAAGCAGATTTGTAAGTTAATTACAAAGCCCCTGAACATGATATCATCACTAGAAGTGCTGGAGATGTAGAGAAGGGATGTGGGAACATTGTAAAGAAAAAAGATTGTTCTATCATATCAAGTTTTTGCACAAAATGTTCAAATTTTACTTGACTTTAAACTTAATATATGCAAAAACTACATGTGCTAGAGCAATCATGTCTTTTTTTTTCAAATGTTCCCACAACCCTGCAAATTTGGTGATGATAGCATGCTCAGGGGCTTTGCAATTCACTTATAAAATCCACCTACAAAATGCCGGGATTAAAAATTTTTGACCTGAATATAAGCCGAATTTCATTTTTTGAGCACATTTCAGGTGATGACGGCTCACCCTAGAACATGCTATATATATATTCAATCAATCAGGAGGAGGGTTGAATCTCCGGCAGTCACAGCAGGTAATATATTCTTAAGTATCCGTAAATAGCATAGCGTTCCAGAGTCAGCTACCAGTGTTAAAGCGGACCTACCACCAGGAATCTATGTTTTCATGAATGGCACTAGAAGTGCCAATAATAGGGAGGAATGCAGTAAAAAAAACAAAAACTTACCTATAATGAGCAATTTAGAAATATAATCCAGCCATTCCTCACTTCACTTCCTGGTTAATGGGCTCAGCAGAACCCGGCACCATGTCACAGCAGCACGTGATTTTTCAGTGAGCTGCTTTGAAAATTCCCATAGAAGATCACTGAACGCCCCCAGTGGCCACCCGCGATATTGCACCACCATGTGTTGGCTTTACACTGAAAAATCACGTGCTGCTGTGACGTGGTGCCGGGTTTTGCTGAGCCCATTAACCAGGAAGTGAAGAGGAATGGCTGATTATATTCCTAAATTGCTCATTACAGGTACGTTTTTGGGTTTTTTCACTGCATTCCTCCCTATTATTGGCACTTCTAGTGCCATTCATGAAAACATAGATTCCTGGTGGTAGGTCCGCTTTAAGTAAGTCTCTATAAGTTGGTCTCAAAGAAGTTGTTCCACTCCAAGTGAAAACCAGTATAAAGTATGTTCCAGCTTTGCACACCCTGTAGTCTCTTTGATGATGGGACATATAAGCAAATGCTGAAATGTCCTGTTTTTTTCCCAATTTCCTTTCCAAAACCATGGGTGCATTTTATTGTGCGTAAAATATGGTCATTTAAAAATCCAATTGTCTCTTGCATTCAGACAATATTTACTTGGCATTCAGCTTTAATGGTCATCGTAATGGGTGGCATGGCATTCTGCGTTAATGATTTGTAGGGATCTCTTGGAATATATAACACAAGAAACATACATTTTTTTTGTATGTTTATAATGAAACTTTTGCAACAGGAAGACGAACATATGGCTGTTCACCTATAGATGTGTTACTATCTACATGAAACAAGTCTGCAAGGTGCCACTTTTACAAGCTGTTTTATCCATACATTATGCGCCAAGGGAGTTTTAACACATTTCTCAGGAAAACATTACCAGCTTTTACAGCCGAACACAAGGTTAAGCCTAGAAACACGTAAAACGTAAATATGTGGATCTTTTGATAACGCTCTTGGCCTCCGGATATCTTTGTTGCCAGGAACCAAGAAGGCAAATAAAAGATGTTTGCTTTTCTTAAATCCAAAATTCAGTACGATCCTTTAACAGATGGCGTGATTTGCAAGGTGTGCTCAGTGCCGACAAACCGTCAATGAAAATCACTTAATCAAATATACATGACATGTGTTTCATTAAAATGTAAAACCTTTTGGGGTAAATTTTTACATTTCCTGAAGGTGTTGAAAGGTAAAAAAAAATACAAATACACTTTTAGACTAACAGTATTTTTATGGCACACTTCAAGTATGTTCTGTTTACTAAAATGTGACTTGACTATAATTGAATACAATACAATTTTTGTTTAGAATTAAAATAGTTTTTTAAATCTACCGTAGGATTAGACTATACAAGGGGTGGGCAAACTAAGTCCTGGGGGCCGGATCCGGAGCGCTAAGCTTTATTTTCTGGCCCTTTGTCACCTTGTTTAACTGCCCTAGCGGTCGGGACGGCACCATCTCGTCCAGCGCTGCTACTCCCACTATCGCACTGGACTAGATGGTGCCGTCCAGTGAACATTGGGGCTCCGGCGGCACATACTTACTGGTATGCGCTGTCCCGGTGTTCCTGATGCGACATGCTGGCTGCTGGATCCTCCGGCTCATCCCCCTTCCGAGTGACGTGATGACGTCACATCGGGGAGGCGGCGGGAAATTTGAAAGTGAATAGCACGAAATCAGTTTTCTATGTAGAAAACTGATTTCAATGTGCTGCTATGTACTAAATTTCGCCCAAATAAAGTCTCTGGTGCCACAGATGTGCCCATTTGCAGTAACCATCTCTTCCCTGGTGTGATTTTACCACATCCATCCCACCAGGTTAGAGAGAGTTAACTGCAAATGGGCACATCTGGGGCACCAGAGACTTTATTTGGGCGAGATTTAGTACATAGCAGCATAGCTTTGTGCCCTGATTTTTCTCATTAATTTTATTATAAAATAAGTTTTTATTTAACATAATTGTGTGTTTCAAACATTATTATAGTCATGATGTCTATTAGACCCTTGTATGGACAGATTTTTGGAAGTTACAGGCCTACAACATAAAGAAAAATTTACCATTGAAGTCTATGGTGCACTTTTGGTACAGAAATCTGGACCTCAGCAGTGCGCTAGAGAGGTTAAAAGATGCTCCCCTCTGCTTGTTCTCTGCAATGAGTGTGCATAATGCCTAGAGATGTCCAAACATTGCCTTGGGGATGATTCAGTGGCATGATTATAACACTTTAGATTTTTCTGTCAGATTTCCTTTAGCTCTTCTAGATATGAGGGACTTTCTAAACAATTAAAGCTGGCCACACACAGGTAGATTCCCGTGCAATCGACCGGCGATCAATTACTGCGTGGTGACGTCATGGGCACCCCATGGGCACATCAATTACTGGACGATGGGGACCCGGTTTCCTGGTCCCCCGGCAGCCAGCTTCTTCGGCTGGCTGGCAACGCTGTACCTGAGCTGGAGACACACGGCACAGAACCAGCCAGCCCCCCTCTTCTCTTCTGGCAGAGCTATCTGTATCCATGTTGGCCACACACCCTTCACACAGACTCATCCGTAGCTGAACACACAGCTTGTGTTTAGCTGCTCTGTGTCTCCGGCTCCAGCTGTCATCCATTGCATTGAAAAGGGGATAGCGGGTTCCCTATTCAATGCAATGGATTTCGACCAAGGTTTTCCAACATGTTGGAAACCTGTTTAGTCGACGTCCTTCGAGCAGGATCCATTGATCCTGCTCGAAGGAACCGTGGATGGCTCAGATAAAGTGACAGATTAGAGGAGAATCGGGAGCCATGAGCGCGCACGCTGCCCGATGTTACTCTAATCTGTTACTTTATCGAACCGTGTGGCTAGCTTAAGTCTACCTGTGTTCAGCCACAGAGGACCCTAAACTACATAGTTGTTGGTAGATCTAAAGGATATCTGGCAGGATATCTAAAGGTGTATGGCCAGGTTAAGATCGATAGGGCAAAAGTCCATTGGTAGAGTTTAGAAACACTTTAGTGTGAACTAGTGTAAAAAGAATAAAGCAGGGTACAGACAGCTTGACATTTGAGCCATCCGATGTACCCTGCAGCAGTCAGATATCGGTGGGGCTAGAAAGACAGCTCTGCTCTCTCCCCAGCTCAGCTGATGCTTTTTCTGGAGACCCGCGGCCTCTAGGCAAAGCAACGGACATCTGCTGTATTTAACTGTCATGTCCGATATGGCTGTTTTCGAGCGGGATTGATTCGGTACCGCTTGAAAACAGCGATGGCCGCATATTATATGGGCCAGATAGATGGCCGTAAACACACGGCGCTCGAAACGGCCATCGATCTGCCCATATCCTCACGTCTGTACCCTGTTTAAGGGAGATATATTTTATCCGAACAATAAGCCTCCATGCAATGTCTGTAGATAACTTTCTTTATAGCAACTCTGGGAACGTAAAGAAAAAGATTTTGCTCATATACATAGTAGGTAAATATACACTTGATCTATGTACTAGAAAGGTGGTGGCTTTGTGTAGATGTTATTTTATCTCATTTATGACCTTTACATATTGACTTTTTGATTGTATGCCAACACAATCCAGAATACTATTGTACTACATCATGGTACATTTAAGGTCATTACTATGAAAATAAATAAAAACTCTCAGACCTGACTTTATGGAAGCTTAAAGCCAAAGCTACTAAACTATATGACAATAGCAATAAGTCTACAGGTGCAGGCACAATGTAATGTGTGCAAAATCCTCCAAGGACAACTCAGAGGACATGGCCCCTCTCTAGGGTCTCAGCTATTGAGGCTTTAACTCCAATTATTTTGGTTGAAGAACATTCTGGAAAGATTTATACTTCCAATCCTGGTTTATACAAATGGGAAGAGATAACCAAATTTAGATTCCTTTAGTTTATATCCACTATGAATAGCAAATTAATATTATGTAAGAAATGTGCCACCTTGACATCACATTAAGGTCATGGAGTGGCCTAGTCAGTCTCCGGACCTTAATCCAATAGAAAACCTATGGAGGGAGCTCAAGCTCAGAGTTGCACAGAGACAGCCTCGAAACCTTAGGGATTTAGAGATGATCTGCAAAGAGGAGTGGACCAACATTCCTCCTAAAATGTGCGCAAACTTGGTCATCAATTACAAGAAACGTTTGACCTCTGTGCTTGCAAACAAGGGTTTTTCCACCAAGTATTAAGTCTTTTTTGTTAGAGGGTTCAAAAACTTATTTCACTCAATGAAATGCAAATCAGTTGCTATCTTTTATTTAAAGTTATTTTTTCGATTTTCCTTTTGATGTGCTATCTGCCACTGTTACAATAATGTTGGACAAACTTACAAAATCAGTGAGGGGTCAAATAATTATTTCCTCCACTGTATCTGGGTAGTCCTGTCTGATGCGCTTCGCCCCACCAGGGCTTCCGCAGGGAGGGGACACATGCCCACATAGTTAAACCAAAAATGAATCCTTGTGTAAGAGTCCTAAGTAATAACTGCAGTGAAATTCGGCATTGGATTGTGAGGGAGGCGGACAACCACAACCAATGGCTCAAAGTTTGCTCTTTAAAATCCTTGCAGATGGATTACATAGGGCAATGATCATGAGATGTGGGTAAATATCTAATCTAATATCAAATCTAATAATACTAAATAAGTAACCTAGATGTTAAAAAATATATATGTCTGAATATAAAACGACAGGACCTGCATAGATGGGCTGACCGCTTGAAAGAATTGCAGCCTCACACTTAAGGTGCCCATACATGCATAGATATGCTCTAGATTTAATGGCCACTTCAAGCGCGCTTATGACCATCAATCTAGCACATATCTAATGCGGCCATCCCTGTTTTCAAGCGGGATCAATCCCCATGCAAAGCATCGGCTGAGCTGGATGACACAGCAGTGCTGCACCACGAGCTCCTTTGATATCGTGCTCAGTGTGATGACATTATCAGGCTGAGCTCGAAGGCTGATCCATCTCACGGGCATCTACCTGTGTATGGCAGCCTTTAAGGTGTGCCTCAAACAATCCGACATGCCAAACACACTACCCTCAGGGTACTATCCTTTTCCTGAAATACTAAGGAGTTAGTGGTATGTAATTGTAAGTATTAGCCTTGATGAGAGGTATGATCACAATGTCTCAAAATATGTCTCAATATTTAGTCTATTTTAACTGACTTTTATTTGCAAGCTGGTGATGTCACTGAAAATGTAGATAGCTCAGCAGAAATGTTATTATCACCCAGCTCATTGTGCAGTCTGAGCTTCTGGTTTTGTACAAATCAGTTTTCATTAAATATATGCGTTCAGTGCAGTGCATGTTGCCCAGCAAATTAAACTGCTCAGACAGTGCAGCCTCTTAGCATTCAGATCAGACTTTCTTGGCTCTGAAAACCTGAGAACAAAGAAACATACGCTAGAATTTCAGTGCTTCAAGGAAACATTACTACATCTTGTTTATGTACATTTTCATTATTGTCTATGTATTTCATAAAAAAAATTTTTTATTATAACACAAATAAGTATATAAATATGACTTCTTAAACTACAAATCATTCTGAAACTGAGATAGATAGATAGATAGATAGATAGATAGATAGATAGATAGATAGATAGATAG
>CM070043.1:12020245-12031023 GCA_036250615.1 Ptychadena robeensis
ACAGCGCTGTGTAATATGTTGGCGCTATATAAATAAATGATAATAATAATAATAACATTGGAAGGTTGGCAAGGCTTATTGCCATGACCAGTTGGAAATTAAACATTTGCACCGAGGAACTGCTCGAAAACCACTGCTGCCCAGGAAATGCGACATTAGGAGTTCCGCTGTTTATTTTCAGGTGTTTTCCCCTTAGGGTAACATTACGGTGGTTGTCAATATCTGACAACCAACTCTTAAGCTGGCCATACCCCTACAGATTTCCTTTAGATCTTCTTTTGTTTTACCAAAACCATGTAATATGAGGGACTTTCTAATCAAGTCTGTCTGTGTTCAATCGCAGAGGACCCGGCACTACATAGTTGTTGGTAGATCTAAAGGAAATCTGACAGAGAGATCTATAGGTGTATGGCCAGCTTTAAGCAGAGTACAGGGTCGAATATCGAGCCGTCCGATGTACCCTGCAGTAGCGTGATGACATCATCACGCTGCTGTCAGATATCGGCAGAGCCAGGGAGATGGCTCTGCTCTCTCCCCGGCTCAGCTGAAGCTTTGGTTGGAGACCAGCGGTCTCTATGCAAGGATTCGGACATTGGCCGTATTTACGGTCATGTCCGATATGGCTGTTTTCAAACAGGATTGATTTGTCTCACTCAAAAACAGCCATGGCTGCATATTATATGGGCCAGATAGATGGCCGTGAGCCCGCACATCGCTCGAAGCGGCCATCGATGTGGCCCATATCTTAGCGTCTGTACCCTGCTTTAAGCATTTTCACACTGTGTGTAACTGCCAGCCACCCTGAAACCTCCCGTGTGAATTCAGCTGCAAAAAAAAAAATGAAGAGAAATGAATTTTAAATATTAGAACTTAATGGACAGTCTTTACAGACATATTTAAATGTTAAGAATATTCATAAAAGTTTTTATTATATCTAGATTATTATTATATTAGATCACATGACAATGCATGTCAATGGATGTACAGTGGGTTTGTGTGAACAAGCCCAAAACCCTCGGCAGAGCTTCCATATGTATTTAGAAAGTATATCTTACATCAAATGAGGGTAGGCTGAGTCAATGGCTAGCCATATATCTTTCATGGGTCTTGGCTTTTCTTTTCAGTAGTAACAGTATATATCGACTTAAAATGATCGATTGAAAATCAATTCCCGCTCAGGTAGTTCGATCGACCAAAAGTAATCGACATCTAACATGCACATGTTGGTAGATTTTAGTATGGTGGTCAGTCGTCCGCAACTACAGGGGTGTCCACCTTAAAGTTTCAACCCAAATAGCCCACAAGTCAGATTGCACGCCGATCTGTCCTGCCGTTATTTTGTTGTGGCCAATCCTGTTGTCAGTTACTGTGGATGGGAGGTCTCATCCCCCTCCAAGTTGATTGGCTACATTCTGCCGGGAATCCCTGTGTTAGTGGCGCACACAGGATTGCCATCAGTTCTGTAGCCGACTCATCACAGCGTGGTGACGTCAATGAGTCTGCTACAAGCCGGCCATGGATCGAGGTGTCGATGGCCGGCTTTAGTCAAACGCATGCTATGCTACAGCAATATAATGCAGCATACACTCATCCTCATGTGCTTAATTGGCCCATCTTCTGGATGCAGAATCCACTGATTCTGTCTGCATGCCGGGAAATAACGCATCTTGTGCCCACAACAATGACATTACAGACCTTTGAACTTGTAGGTACAATTACATGCCCACAAACCACACCTATGCATTTTTACGCTTGTTGCCCAATGCATGAAACTGGATGCATTCTTATAAAATTGTTCCAATGGGCCAGTTCACACATGAGCATTGTAATGTATTTGTGATAAAAGGTTCATGCACATTTACTGATGCAAGGCATGAAACTGTGTGTACCCATGTGATGTAGTGACTTTAATAGCATAACAACTAATACCTCCCTTTTTTTTTCAGTATTTATTTCCACTGACAAGAATACATCTTGAGTCTACGCATTGCAACTGTGCAGTAAAGCCCCCCATAGACAGGCAGACTCCTCCATACAACTTTCATGAGACTTACCAACAACTATGTAGTATAGTGACCTCCCTGATAGAATACATAGTGATTGGAAGGTGTAGAAAGGTCCTCCTATTACATGGTTTTGGTAGAAGAAAAGTTGGTTGTACAGAAGTTGCATGGAGGAGTCTGCCTGTCTATGGGGGGCTTAACGCTGCAGACAACCCTATTGCTAATGTATTAGAAAAGAAATAGCAATCATAGATTGTTTTCCAAATTACATCACCACCACCAACCCATGTACAATAGTGTCTCTTTGTGCACAAAGACTCCCAAATTTATAAGTAACAGGAGACCTTCAGTGGTCCACTTTAGGACTTGGCACTTCTGTTTGAAGTTGACAAAAAACAGGCAAGATGGTTCTAAGAACAAAGCTTTATATTTATAATACACCAACCCTGTGTTACCCTTTGTACTTTTGTGTTTAGACATTGTATACTAAAGATAAAAACTGATCACTATCATAAGATTGATTTTTTCGTTGTTTTGCTCGTTTATATCTAACACATTGTTGATAAGTGTTCCTTTTAACCAGCGGGAAAAAATATATATCAGCTTAATGGAGTAATGGAATGAGGACCAGATAAGAGGAAAGCTAGCAACATCATAGCTATAGAGGAAAACAAACAATTTAACCCCAAACAAAAAAAGGAAAGATGGAAATAATAAAATAACATGAAATAATGGATGTATAACACTAAAGTAACTCTAAAGTGAAAGTCACATGGGATTCCCTTAATGAAGTTTGGATTGTGCATTCCAGTAAAGTTCACAGATCTTATCATGTTTGCACAAATGGAAAGACAAAGCAGTGCAAACAGAATCTCTCACCTAAGATCAGTGCATTGTGCAAAGTATGTCATGGGACACCTCCATTCTTGGCTACCATTTGCTTCCTGTGCTTATGGTCTTGTTGCCAAGTAAGCCATCGAAACAGCATGCTATGTGGCTATACTTTGGTGTGTGGTTGTTGTGCAAAGTATGCTCCTATGGAAGCCCAACGTTAAGCAGGTCAAAATTGATTTGCATTGACAAAGGACAAAAGATACTTTATAACAACTCCCTAACTAATAATGACTGGTCTATACATATCCAGTGGCTTGGCCCTTTAAATGTGGCATCGAAGTCACTGAGAACCCAGTCCATCGTTGCATAGCTGCTTCAGCTGTTCTCCATGGTTGAGGATTTAGGTGGAAATGTCTAGCTTTGTAAGATACAAAATAATTATACTAGAAGGGGGATTGGCTAGAAGAGTGTGGGCATGATTTTGTTTTGATCATTTGTGGTCGTTCCACAAGCATTGGCCATTTGCGGGCAGCCTGATTGGTGAATTAGCCCTTGAGCTTCACATCATTACAACAAGGCCTCTATAAGCACTTTTTGATTACCCAGTATGCACATCCTCTACTACATAAAAGTTATCAATTATATACTTTAATACTATACAATTATATATTATTGAATAAGGCAAGATATTTAGCACTCTCTAAAGGTTAGGTTTGATCAATTAGCATTCCTTTACTAAAGTACATTTCTACTCATTCTATTTAAATGGAATGGAACTTTAGTACTACTATCTCTTGACCTTTATATTGCCTTCTGTTGACCTCTCTCTTCTGGAGAGCCTGCAGGCCATCCTAGGACCACTTAGATTTCACCATACATATAGTTTTAACCCAATGATTTCACTTAAACCAAAAACCTTGTCCTAATAGCTACCAGCTATATATACCTTTTCAACACCTCAGTTGCCACCTGACAATCAGTTGTGTCATCGGATTGTCATCCCTAACTACCATGGGGCAGTGGGTGTCAGACTTCTCTGGCCCTGGTAATGATGGGTAGTGACATGATATGTTACAAAGGTGTATTTGCTTAGTCTTCATACCCTGATTACATCCCGAGTTGTTCTTCTTGGAAAAAGTTTGGTTTCCCCTTTTTTCCCTGCATAGAAAAAAATATTTAGCATGGGGCATATGGGGCATGCAATTGTCTAAAAGTAGCCATACACGAGGTGATTCTTTTTCAATAGATGAGGGATCAACTGCAGTGGGATGACGTCATCCCGCTGCAGCCGGCCCCTCAGCTGGTCGGCAGGCACCCTTTGTATAATGGGATCGGCCGGGAATTTACCGGCATGTCGGATCACCGTGCAATCCAACATGCGGGAGATTCCTGATCAATCTCACCAGGTGGACCCACCCGATTTTCCTCCAAGCAATCGGTTGAAAAATCTGGTGAAAATCGGGCCATTTTGGGCTACCTTAAGACAATGGTCTAAGATCTCAACTGTGAAGTGCATGTAAGGTCCAACACCTTTACTTTTTTAAAGAATGGGTACGCTTGATTTTCATTTCTGTCTATATGCCTCCAGAAATTGAGGAAACGCTTCTCTAATGGAACCATAGACAGTAGAAGACAACCATGGACAACTATTGCCAGAGAAGTGAATAGCTGTGGCTAGAAATATTTTGGTTGTTTACATCAGAGATCAGACATGGGCAAACAGTCCACGGGCCAGATCCAGGGCTTTTAGTCTTTTTAGGCTACATTTACACTTGGTAACGACCAATTGCCACAAACACCCAGCGGAAAAGACATGAGGCGTCTGGAGGTCAGTTTTCGCCCGATATACCTGTCCCAAAAGGAGCGTTATGTCATGGGCCGACTTTAAAAGAATTACTGTAGGTAAACTTGGGTTTACTTGAGTTTCAGATTGGCTGACAGTCAGCAGGTGTCCTAAAAAACGCAGCCTCGCCGCTGTTGTACACAGTGTGCGGGCACTTGGGTGGCAACTGTTAAATGCTAACAACCACCATCATGTAATCTTAATGAGCAACTGCCCAAAAACTGACCAGAGAATGAGGAATTTTTCATTACCTGGGTGGCAACCAAATTTGGGTGATCAGTCAGTGGAAACAACGCTATTCTGTTTGAATAAGCCATAAGGTTTTTTTCACTCCATCCATCTGCTATGGGTCTGGCACCTCGATTAAATTTAAGAACCCATTGTGGCCCACAAGGCACAAAGTTTGCCATCCTGCTCTAGATAATCAAATAATTATATAAAAAACTATTTTCCTAAAATTGGGATCACTGTTTCTCAGCAGGGTTACATGGGAATTGTGTCAAAGAAAGATATAAATTGTTGTTGTTATGACTTTTCAGATATATATCCAGGGGTGCACATAACTATTTTAGTGAGCTCCTCAGATGAGTACCAGGAGATGGTGTTTGGTACTCACCCCATTTGTATGTGGTCTTCCTCACTGTCTCCCTTACTGTCCTCTGCATCAGTTTCCTGCAGGGTAGAATCTGCTGCAGATAGACCTCCCTGTTCCTGATTGATCCTCCGATTAGCTGTCTCCATCCACAGGTCAACAGCTGGCGTTGGGTCAAATGTAACTTTTAAGGCTGCCATACCCGCACCAAGCGGCAGCCGATTTTGCCGCTGACCGATGGGCGTGGGCACTCGCGGCCGTCGGTCAGCGGCAAAATCGGCCACCGATCGGGGGTGCCCACAGCTCGGTCAGAACGGACATGTCCGATAATCTCTGGCCGATGCCGTTAGTTTCAACAGAGACCGGCGTCCTAATTAAAGCTAACGGCGGCACACATAACGTCATCACGCTGCACTCCAAAGCTGATCTGAGCTGCTCTGTCGGCCCCACTTGGTATGTGTGTGGGGGCCTTTACAGTACAACATGTTTAAACCCCCAGATCTCATACCTCAGTAGAACAACCCTGACATTTTCTGGCTTAGTTACTAACCCTTGAGACATCCTGCATTACAAATGTCATATTCCAACTGTTACACCGTGATTTCCTCTTGTCAGCTTATACCCTTACATATGCCTACTCTGACTTTCATCCCCCAGATCTCCAACACCCTAAAGGCTGCCATACACGGCACGGATTCGTGCCGGATTCTGGCGCGATGGATTCCGGGCGCGTGCACGCGGATCCATCGTGCCGGAATCCCCTGCAGCCCACCTTGCCCGTCCGATCGCATCCGATGGATCAGGGGCACAGAATCGGATCCGAGGAAGAACCAACCTGTTGGTCTTTTCGGGTCCGATTCTGCTCTGATCAGGGGGCGTTGCGGTCAGGGAGGCGATCCATCGGACACGGATCCGGCCGTACAAGGTGGGCTGCCACGATCAGATTCCCTAATTGCCTAATCGTTCTCACCTGAGGATCCCGGCGGAATCGCCGGAATCGATCGGGTGAGTGATCGATCGGCAGGGGAATCCGTGCTGTGTATGGCTAGCTTTAGAAGTCCAATCTTTTTTTTGGGGGGGGGGGATTATTAATTTACATTCCCAATTATACACCCCTAACTGCAACCTTTAACTGAAACAATAATGCAGGTACACGTAGCTAGTTTTTGGCCCTTTTGAGTACCAGAGTACCACTTATGTGCACTCCTGTATATATCATTTAGTACAGGAATATTGATATTCTATATCAAACACACAGGTACATCCCAAGCAGCTTATTTTTTCATATAATCATAGCTGTTTTTTATTTCAGCATTTTATCTTAAACTCTGAACCAGGTCAAGGTCTCGAGAGATTAACTGCTGTTACCCAACTTCATGTTGAAATGTAATTGTCTAGATCTGAGCTGCAAGCATGTGAAAGTTCTGGTGAGTGAGAGTTAATAGGGCAGGAGAGATGTGTAAGTGAGGGATTTCCAAAATGATGCCTGGATTACGTTAAATAATTTCTTTAACAGATGTCAGCGTGCCACAGAGTTCAATCTTGAACTATTTACTCTGCCCCCAAACAGTGAAAACTAATCACCGTTCCAATCCCCTTCCTTCTTTCTCGTGCGGACAATTACCTGTAAGGAAATCCACTCTTGCATCCTACAAATTTTACAGTACAGCAATTTAAACTCAAAGCAAAAAAGAAAGAGTTATAGGGTCAGTGGTTTTGTCTGTAGGTAGAGGATGGAGGGCCAAGTCACAATGCTTTCTTTTTGTTCGGATATTCCAACAATATCTCTTCACTATAATTCTTGTTATTTTTGGTAGTTCCCATCCAACTTTCTCCATATTTTCAGTAAGTTGTATTATCTTCTTTGTAATATGTGTGTGAAGGTTCTCGTTAATCCAGGCCATACTATGTCTGTAGTAGTAAGTCAAAACAACTTGACTTGAAGGTCCCCATACATGCTGCGATCCGCAGTCGATTACGGGTGCCCACATGGATCAATCGATTAATGTGGGCAGAATTCTCGATCGGCCAGGAAACCGTCATGTCAGTAAATTCCTGGCAGATCCCATTACTTCGGTCTCCATTCAAAGTAATGGCCAGCACACGGCCGGGAGCTGTCGATCCGCCATGTAGATCTAAACGTGTGTGGGCACCTTAAGCTAGCAATCCAACTAGTCTCCTCAATTAAAAAAAGGTCATCAGATTGCTAGCAACATTTCTTCAAGATAAGTCATTTGACAGATATTTTCATATTATAGAAGAAATATCAATGCAACAAGGAGAGGTGGATCCCTTGCCACTTTTATGATCTCCTCACCAGATTCAGAAACTCCTGCTTATATTTTACCAAGAGGGTCCAGAGACGATGTTGCTTTGTGGTTGGAAGTGTAAAGGATCCACAGACTCTTTTGCAGCTAATTGATCTCCGTGAATGGTCGCGGAGACGGAAGTTGCCCAACTGGAGCGACCACTGCAGGTCGCTCCAAACAGTGACCGGCCAAAGAGCAGACATGTCCGTCCATCCAAAGTATTGTATGGGATTGGTATGGTATTGTGTGACGTCATCACGCGCAGTTGAACGCCCGACCAATCGGCCACAGATCTATGCGTCTATGGCCGGCTTCAGATGATGTGGCTGCATTCTTTTTTCTTTTCATCTTGTGATTTTCAGAATCAGTCTTACTTCCTGTTGACTGACTGAACTGTACCTTTGAACAAAATAATGGTGTCGCCCCCTAGCCCTGGAAGTATATTAGGACTCCTGAAAGTGTAGCGATTTGCTCACAGATCAAATAATGGAGCTATGCTGGGTAGTTAATATACCGGGTACCTATGCTGGGTAGGATAATATACAGCAGGAAACCATTGGTTGTGTAGTGACATGCATTCGCAGTTTCAGGGTTGTGTCCCCTTTAAGATTTCTTCCCATGATCCTACTGGGCTCCCAGGGTATATGAAGGAGGGTTCTGACCCCAGGAAGCTGTTCTGAAATGACAGGCCTGATGGAGTAGGAGTAACTGGGCTTGCTGTCCACTCCAAGACCTGTTACCCACCCCAGCCTAGTCCAGCGTGCGGGCAGCTGGGGAGCACAATAGCATGCAATCTTTGTTTAATCCCCAGTTATGAGGTTTGTGCCAGGTTTCCAGTGGTGATGTGATGTGATGTGTGGCCCAGACCATGTGTAGCAGATCTGAATGCTTCTGAGGGTACTGCCTGCCGATTCGCTGTATTCACCCTGTAAACCAGTGGCGACCTTACTTCCCCTGGCGCCATCTAGGCATTGTGGTGTGAGCAGGCTGGGTTCCCTAAAGTAAGCAGGTTTACCCCTCTTCACTTACTCCTCAAAGCTCTGCTGTAAAAGTTTGCTGTTAAAGTAGTGAGACCCCATTGTGTCTTTTAGAATAAAAGTTATTTTGTACATAAGTAGACCTTTTGTCATTGTTTGATCCACTAACCTGTACAGTTGAATAGGAGTGATATCTCCTATAAATAGCACCTGTCAATGGCCATCAGGATGTTTTGTGTGTCCAGGTCTTGTAGGTTAGTCCTGCCAATCTATACTCTTCCCTTTTTTTGGTATTCCCATATCAGAATGGCTGCCAGTGTTTCTGAGAGTCCTTAAAAGCCTTGTAAATGTGATAAATAGGCTTCTGGTGTGTTGCTGTAGCTCTGAGGAGGGAAGGTTTTCCTTGAGGTGAACCAGCATTTTGTTCATATCTTGTACTTGGGGAGTTTACTAGAAGTCCCTAAATATGAAAGCGTTCTTTCCATAGTCTGCAAATATATGCAATTAAAAGCTGGTTTTATGAAGAGCACTTAAATCAGTCCAATTAGGACAGACACGGCAGGCTTTTTTCACATATCAAATAAAAATAAGAAAAGGCTTTAAATGGCTTATTAAGCAGACTAAAAGGGAACAAATAAGATAAGTTAGTTCTCTGTGTTAATATTTTTTTCTAATGACTTTCAGTAAATGGAAAATAGGTAATAAAGCCATTTTAATTAAGCCTCTAATACTTCTGCATTCAGTTTCGAGCCCATTAATTCCAGTACTAGGTATTAAAATAATTGACAACAAACAACCATTTGTGTTCATTTTAATACAAAATGTGAACAATAGATTTATCTATATAAAGTAAATCCATTATCCAGCATCCACTGGGGTTGGTAGATTCCATATAGATAAAGTATCTGGTTGCTTGAGAGTCATTTTTAATTAATAAGATACTAAGCTTGCGGGACTATATTCCCAGTATAAATCCCAGTTATCCATATCATAGTATTGTATATACACTCCATTATTTACCCCCATAATAATAGAGCTACAATAGCAATGCAGTCCAGTGTAACCCCAACATGGCTTACCATAATAAGAACATAAGAGAAATGTGTTCTATAGTCTGTTGAGTGTCCTGAAACAGAAATAACAAGTTGATTGGGTTTCTGGTGGGATGTGCAAGCAAGGGAATTTATATTATGCAAACATCAAAGAGAGAAATGATGGTGTATTGTGACTCGTGGGTGTAAATCTGAAGACTGAATGGACAGAAATATAAAGCCTTTGGCATGAAGGACCTGCCGCCATGTATGTATTTTATCTGCTTCTGGCTTTATATACTTGTCTCTATATTCCTATACCCTAGTTGTTGTTTTACCTGTTGGAGAACAGGCCATGTACAGAGACTGCCTTTAGAGAGCCTCCGTCTAATAATATATTAAGTGTAAGTGAATCTGGAGGCTGCTGGGGGAATTTTTCCATTAATTATGGAAACATATGGATTTCTGACCTTTGTATATGCTGTTTCACTTATAGTTTTAGTATTAGGGCCAACATACTAATCACATTTGAAGTTGATGTTGGCACATGTCTGCTTCTCAAAAGTCTGAAGCGAAAGTAACCTTATCCTTTCAGAACTCCATTATCAGGCATTTTGCTGGCAAATAGCTGAGCGCTGAGAAGAATGCGTTCTTACATTTCCCGTCAGACGCTCTTCCATTAAAATAAAGAGGAAAAAAGCTTTGAAATCACTTATAAATCCAGTATTAAATAACTCCTAGTCTTCTTTACTATAAATGTGTTTGTCCTCTCCAGATCACCTCCTGGTTACTTTAGTCAACAAATAAATTTATTAGAGCCTCAAAATGTTTTTGTTTTTACTAAGCAACTCTCAGCTTTGTCTTTTTTTTCTCAATGTTGATTGGTATTTGACTATGAATAGGCATGGGTGGCACTGTACTTCAGCTTACCTTATTAGTTTATGACAGGGCCCTGTCAGGCCAGTACAGGGGGCCCTCCCACCTGGGCCCTCCCATCTAGGCAGTGCCATGGTGTCAACTGTTGTTGCGGCGAGTTTTAGGCATGGGCAATCTAGGCGGCATAGACATTTTTGGAGGAGACTCACCTCCGGGAGTGCTCTCTCTCCCTGGGAGTGGTGATGCCCTGGTGGGGGGTTTATGGGGGAACAGAACAGAGTCCATAAGTCTTACCTCACTACCACCCCCCCCC
>CM070043.1:12035244-12060410 GCA_036250615.1 Ptychadena robeensis
CGCGAACATGCGATGTTCGCCGCGAATAGTTCGCCGGCGAACAGTTCGGGTCATCACTATCCATCATCCGTAAGTGGAAAAAGATCAAAACCACCAGGACTCTTCCTAGAGGTGACTGGCTATCTAAACTGAACGATCGGGGGAGAAGGAACTTATTCAGGGAGAAAAACCTGATAACCACTCAGAGGTCCTCTGCCAAAGCTCCAGAGATCCTCTGTGGAGAGAGGAGAACCTTCCAGAAGGACAACCATCTCTGCAGAAATCCACCAATTAGGCCTGTGTGGTAGAGTGGCCAGATGGAAGCCAATCCTGAGTAAAAGGCACAGGGCAGCCTAACTGGAGATTGCCAAAAGGCACATGAAGGACTCTCAGACCATGAGAAACAAAATGTCTGATGGGAGCATTTATAGGCACCATTCATCACCAGGCCAATACCACCCCTTCAGTTAAGCATGGTGGTGGCAGCATCATGCTGTGGGGAAGTCTTTCAGCAGCAGGAGCTGGGAGACTAGTCAGGATAAAGGGAAAGTTGATTGCAGCAATGTACATAGACATCCTGGATAAAAACCTGAAATCCAGAGTACTCTAGAACTAAGAATGGGGTAACATGATTCAGCAGGGCAACAACCCTAAACACACAGATAAGATATCAAAGGAATGGCTTCAGCTTCAAGGATAGGTATGCCAAAGCCATACACACTTTAAAGTAACCCTTCTAATAAATATCAAAACACATCTACCCACCGAACATATACAAATGCTGGTTTAAAGTGGGTCACCCCCCTCACACCATGCTCCCTTTAAGTAAGCTAAGCGTTCCCCTTGAAGGTCTACGCTCAGCAGGATGTAGATGCCTCAGAACTTGATTCATCTTTAAGCCGAGACTGTAACTTACTTTTCACACATTAACCTCTTCGTGCTTCTCTATTAATGGTGGAACGTCCCCGATCCTTGTACATAACCTTTACACTTCCAGTAAACAAAGCCCAGCACTCATTTATTACTCCACTCATGTTTCATCTTAAGGTAGACATTTTCTTCATTCATAAGCATCTAATAGACACATGTACTCTAAATTGGAATTGGAGACTGAACGCATCTCCATGGCAACCGGCGTCTGCCGTAGAGTAAAGACTGAGGCTAGTTGGAATGGCTGAGGAATCGTAAACTTCTCCATAGATCTGCTATTTAGAAATCCTTTGAAATGTTAAAAAAGGGAAAACATTCTCTGTGTTGTCACCATCAAAATTATATTGACTTTTTTTTTACTTTTAATCTGGCCATGCGGTAAACCCGTGTTATAGATTCCCTTTTCCTTAAACATCCCTGCCTGCGGAGTCTTTGTTCTCCTTCTTTTCATACTATAGTCGGAGCTGTGTATTAAATTGTTGTGATTTAAAGAGATGATGTCCTGGCAGACTTTGTCATATATGCATATTTGCCAATAGTTACACTTTTGGTAATTGTCTGTAAATTAAATCCGTGCTGTGTTATATGTGTTGGTTCAGCATAAGCAGATTCTGAAAAAAAGAAATGGAGCTTACCAAACCCATAAGCAGGGGGGCAGAAATTCTGGGGTGTACTCATGCCATGTATGGTTTACAGCCACAACTGGGTTCAGATTGAAATAAAAAGTTTTTCTGTAAACAATGAAACATTGGCAAACTATACCTATGCTGTCTTTTTCAAAAAGGAAAGATTTAATGAGGCCCTGTCATCGACTAAAATAAAAGCAACTGAGTGTACAGGAAAAACAAGTATGGATTCAGAATTGGGTGAATGTCCCAAATGAGACAGGCAGTCTCTGGGTCTTTATTGAAAATTGTAAGAATGTTACAATTGTAAGAAGTGGACCAATCCGAAAATGGGGTTAAAACTAAGTTTATTATACAAAAATTTAAATGATCATGATAGTCATGAACCCATCAGTAGTACTCTGCAGTCCATTAAACTCCAAAGTTTACAAAAGATACAACATTAAAAATAATTCAAGTCCAAAAGAATATTCTCCAGGTGATTTCCGATGCATTTCCTCCAATTGCGGGACTTCCTCAGGGTCTGGGGAATGTTAAAACAAGTATTTTAGATTATTACTGGCATAGACAGGGACAGTACTGTCTTAAAGATGGTCAAATCCATTCAGAAAGAAATAGAACTGGTGTGGCTGTAACTTGGTTACAGCAAGGGTTCAGTGCAAGCACCTTACATGACAGTGGCAACTCTGCTCTCAAGTGTACTGCAGCATCATTGCCACCCCATAACAGAAAGCTACATTAGGCTGTCAGGATCATTAATTTATAATGTAATACTTCGTTTTTTCTAATGAAAAAAAATAAATATATATATATATTTTTACATATTCAGACCATAAGGGACACCACTTTGCCATTGATTTTAATAGTAAAAGTATTAGTGCATCTTATAGTCCACAAAATATGGTAGTTTACATGTTAGCGTTACTGTGATTCCTACAGTTTGTGGGCCTCCATCCCTCATTTGTTCTGCTGGGTTTTGCAAATCTCAAGCAGGCAAACAGCTAGATATTCAAATGAAATACATATATGGAAACTTTTTCCTGCCAATTTGGGTCTTTTATATCTGCTTAGTCCATGATTAAATCTAAAGTGGTGCAAGAGGCCGCTGATTTCACCTACATAATATAGTAACATTGCTTTATTGTTTTCATTATTGAAAAGAATATGTTTACTTCCCAGACTCTTCCTCCAATGAACGGATCCCTTTTTTTTTATTTAGAAGGGTCCTTCTAATGAAGGACTATATTCTCACACGTCTAATGAATAGTGTTGAGCTCGAATATTCGAATTTAGAATATATTCGGCGAATATCGGCTATTTGAGAATTCGCAAATGTCCTGAATATGGTGGCGCAATGCGAAAATAAATGACCATTCATTTTAAAGGTAATTCTGAGGCGAATAATTATATTTACGCGAGCGATTGCGAATATTGCCTATGCCGCTCATCACTACTAATGAATAACCGAATTTTGTCTGACTATCAGACACACCGGACCATAAGGCGCACTCAAAGTGTTGGAAACTGAAACTGACGTCACTTCCGGTTTTAAAGCCGACTGAGGTACTGAGACTGAGAGATTGGGGTCTCTAGTGTAAAAATTCCATGAACATGGAGTGTTCGGTTTCCTTCGCCCAGCAAACAGTATGGGTGTTAGACCTGTCCCATTCGCCGGCTAGAAGAAATGTATTATTCTTCCTCTGGCCGGATCTTTCTGCACCTGATCCAGCCGACGGAAGAGTAATATACTTCTTCTGGCCAGCAAATGGGGCAGGTCGGACACCCATACTATTTGCCAGGAGAAGGAAAGCGAACACTCCATGTTAGTGGCCGAACTGTCCACCTTGCGGACAGTTCAGCAATCAATTTTCAATTTTTTTTACATATTCAGACCATATGAAGAAGGGACACTTTCCCATTGATTTTAATAGTAAAAGTATTAGTGCGTCTTATAGTCCAAAAATATGGTAGTTTACATATTAGCGTTACTATTATTCCTACAGCATTAAGTTTGTCGGCCTCTATCCCTCATTTGTTCTGTTGGGGTTTTTGAAGCAACAGCTAGATGTTTAAATGAAATACATATATGGAAACCTTTTCCTGCTAATTTGGGTCTTTTATATCTGCTTAGTCCATGATTAAATCTAAAGTGGTCCAAGAGGCCGCTGATTTCACCTACATAAAATAGTAACATTGCTTTATTGTTTTCATTATTGAAAAGAATATGTTTACTTCCCAGACTCTTCCACCAATGAACGGATCCCTTTTTTTTTTTTACAGCAAACTATTTCTTTTCAAAGCGATTTCCCAGAGCTGCCGGCGGATTTCAGAGTTGGAAAGCAGAGATACATGTGATTCCTGGAATTTTAATTTAATTTCTATCCCCATGTTCACATGGCAAGTTTCCTCCAGTGCTCAGACTTGCACAGACTCATTGTCATAGATGATTAAGGTAATCCCAGATGCCCACAGCAAATGAAAAGCATACCAGATATCCCCAAGGTGGCTACAAGCTGTGTAGTCTCTCCAAACAGAGACAGCACGTTAAATGGTTTATAATTTATTAATTGAGCGACATTGAATATGGAAATCTCGTTACTAGTGATATCGGTTGTTCGTATTGTGTGAAATGAAGAATGCAGACGCAACAGGTCTAGAGAAAACCAGAAAATAAACATAACATTATAAACATTTCTAAAAGTATGTATTTATTTTACTCATTTAAATAGGTGTGAAAGGCCATACAGTGGTTTCAGGAATACAAGGAGCCATTCACTCCAGAATATAACACCAATGAACTTAGACTCACTTTTTAATGAGAAAAGCAATATAACTGTGTATTTTAAATCCTGAAAAGACAGTGACACTAAATTAAAAATAAACAATATTTAATACAAGGACATGCTGGAAATGGAAGGGAAGGGATCTGCATTGACAAACCAAGCAAGATGTATATAGTGGGATGATGCTTTAAAACATGGAATATGTTTACATTTTTGGTATGATGTGCATTAAACACAGAGAATTAATGATTTGATACAATACATATACAACAGATGTGTTTATTTCTCCGGGCTCTTCTTGTCTTTGATGCTTTATAGTACTGTTATATGAAAACTGCTTAAATACCTTAAAAAAAACAGTATTAAATGATGGCTCAAGTTTAGCAGCAGTGCCTTCAGACATACAGCAGATACTTTAAAGTCCTGCAAATGTGTATTGGACACATTGGACAATCCTCATGACCCTAAAGAAACATGATTTATCAGATCATATCACTCTTCTTTTGATGTCCAAGCTTTGATGCTCAAAAGACCATTATAGGTGCTTTTGGTGGTGGACTGGGGCCAGCATGGTTATTCGGACTGCCGTACAATAACTCTATATTTACCAATGGCCAACAAAGACGATGACCAACATAAATGTGTACTACAGTATATCATCAAGACAATTGTTGGTAAATTTTAACCACTACATATCAACACTCCTAAAGGCCTGTTGTCTGGGAGATTTTGTGACCAACCAATTCAAGCCAACACATAAGCTTCAAGAACCTAGAGAAGCATACATTGGTACAGTAGGAGGCAAAACAAAGGAATGGCATGGCAGGAACCACTGAAGCAAAGCATATAATGACAACTTGAGTGGAGGAATGTAAGATTGGTAAAAAGGAGTTGATGGGGGTCAGGCACAGTGGTGAATTGTGGGGTTGTTCCTGGCTAACATCAGAGGTCAGGTAGAGAGTTGTGGGTGTGCAGTAAACCACAGTGTATTAATGACACAATGGTATTTTCTTCTATGCATGTGCCTGGTATTGGCACCACTTTGGGATAACAACCAGCATCTGGCATTTAATGACACTGCTATTGATCTCCTCTGCAGTGACCCTTGCGAGCACAATGAATCTGCTCCCAGCATCAGGAGTAATCTGCTGAAGAGAGATGCAAATAGGTTACTAATGATAGGTGATTTCTATGCCAAGGCGATTCCTGGTATGAGAAGAGAGCACTAAATGTTGGAGCAGATCAAGAGAATTCTGGGTTCTACAAATAGAATTCCTAGAAACCATATAATTCAATAAGGGGGTTCTATTGCATATACACACCATCATTATGAATATAAAATCATTATTGCAGGACTGTAGAGTAGTGTACTTTTGACCTTGAATTTTGACCTTGACTGTGACAGGCTGTTTTCTTCCAGCACATTGAACGAAGGTGCACAGGAGACATGTAGAACCTCTATCATGGTTGACTTGAGGAACCTGACAAGAGAGAGTTAACCAGGGCCCTAGATGTATCCTGTAATATATTGGCCTGCTCTCTCCTGCTGAGATCCTCTCCAGTCAGTTCAGGATGTGCCTGGCCTGACCCCACAAGGACTTTCAAAGTACCAGCATTATCAACTTTATTAAGCAGGACTATATACAATGGAATCACAACCACTGAGCCCTAGCAGAAGCAGTGCTGCTGCCCAGGACTGAATAAGAGTCAATTCCCCATAGCTATCTCTGCCCCTCACCCTCTCCTAACCTTGGGTAGGTTATTCTCCAACACTCACATGTTGCCCCCCCCCCCCCCCCCCCCCCCCCCCCCCCCCCCCCCCCACACACACTATCTATGCCTTACAATCCCACCATGCAATTTCTGTACAATTAACTTTTGTTCTACTAAAACCCTGTAATAAAAGGACCTTTCTAAACCTTCGAAACATGATATATAGTACTATCAGGGAGGACCCGGCACTACATACCCTGTTTACCCAATGATAAGGCACTATCTTATATATTTTTTTGAAATGCCAAAATATGCCCCAGGTCTTATTTTCAGGGGGGTGTCTTATTGTGATTCATTGTCCCCTTTGATCACTCTGTGCCAATCATTGTCCCCTTCTGATCACTCTGTGCCATTCATTGTCCCCTTTGATTACTCTGTGCCAATCATTGTCCCCTTTGATCACTCTGTGTCAATCATTGTCCCCATTGATCACTCTGTGCCAAACATTGTCCCCTTCTGATCACTCTGTGCCAATCATTGTCCCCTTTGATCACTCTGTGTCAATAATTGTCCCCTTTGATCACTCTGTGCCAAACATTGTTCCCTTTGATCACTCTTTGTCAACCATTCTCCCTTCCCCTTTACTGACTTACTTTTTTGGGGTCTACCGGTACGGCTGGGTAACAGACTCCCTTACAGCAGGGATCAGCAGCTTGCTTGTCCTTCCTGTTGCGGAGGGGTGGGCGCGGGCATTTGTAGTCACTTCCTGCTCCGCTCTGCACTGCAGCCAGCCCTGACGGAGACACACGGAGGTACACAGTTACCTATTGTACCACCCGAATGGGAGATTTCGGCAGGGGCAGCAATCGGTGGGTGTCTAATTTGCTGGGGGGTCTTATTTTAACGTTTTGGCCAAAAATTGGGGGGTGGCTTATTTGATGGAAATGGCTTATTATCGGAAAAAAGGGTAGTTGGTAGATCTAAAGGAAATTGTATGGAGTGATCTAAAGGTGTATGGGGGGGGGGCTTTATATACCCCCCTGGAGAACAGCACCACCATCTGCAACATAAGCAACACCATTACATTTACAGGGGTAACTTAATTAATTATTCACCTCACTATGAGACCATTGTAGATTCTAAATCAGATGCAGTACAGCAACCTAATAATAGCTTACAGTGCACCTTTTCTTTATTGTGTATGTCAACTCCCATTTATCTGCCTATACTCAACAGCTGCACCACCACTTTAGATTTCTCCTGCAATCAGTTCTAATGGCATTGCCCATTTGATAGGTGTTTAGATAAAATATGGGCTGATTGGATATTTCTGTCTACCAGTGCGTTATAATAAGGGTCAACTCGAAATTCAATCTTGTGATCAGTCATCAGTTGCCAGAAACACATGGGCAGCCGGCATACAGTAACTAAATTCTGTTATGATACATTTCAGAATAATGCTTCCTTTATTTCAGATACTAGTGGTAGCAGCACCCAAACAACTCAAAAATTGGGAAAGAAACGTGCTTGTGGTTTTAGCAGGGCTTTGAAATCTTGTTTAGAGGCCAGGAAATGTAAAATCTTTCTATATGTGTTACTGCAATATATATGCAAGCAAACAAAACATTCTGAGACTTAGATCATAAGTCTACCACTATATGTGCATGTGAACAGCGCTCACTGGCTGCCATTGTTGCTGGAACAGTTCCCCTATTATGTGTTAGGCTAATTCTGTATAAATAAACCTTATTCCTGCTTGCTCAATGGCAGCATTTACTGCAAGATAACAAGTGATTCATTGCTGGAATAAACAAAGCCGAGGCAAGAGCTCATTCTGCTTTTTATTCATCAATCTTTGAGGGGTCTTGTCGCCTGTACAGAGTGGGAGGGCTTCCTAATTTCCATTTAATACACTTTGTTATAAGCATTACTGATAAAAGATACTAAAAGCCTTAAGAATGGAGTTGTCCAACTACAGTCCTCAGGGGCCACATACAAGCCAGGCTTACATATAAACAGTCATTTCTGGCTCCTTGTACAGCATGCTGTTCTTCATTTACTGTCTGCTAGAGAAAAAAAGTTTGTCAATATGGCCTATGAGGACAAGAATTGGATGGCCCGGCTTTAGATGTTGGGTGGACATGCAGGCAATACCAGGTTAACGCAGAGAGATTATCTCCAGGTTCTACATATTGTGCTGGACCAGGCTGTCATTGTAACCAGGGCTTCAATGTCCGTGACAGCTGGCCCCACACTGAAAGAACAAATTGGGTAGAGGATTGGCTGTCAAAATTACAGCAGAGGTTAAAGCGGACCTACCACCACAAATAGCTGATTACATGAATAGCACTAGAAGTGCTGATAAAAGGTCTAGTAGACATCCTGAATATATAAAGTTTCAAACGCTAAAGTATTTTTTAAAAATCACATTCAATGATCAAATTTAATAGAAAACACAAAAATCTGCTCAAACTCGAATAAATTTTTTTAATAAACCAAGACTGACAGGCGGTCTGATACACGGCACCAGGAACAATGTCGCACGCTGGCACATTTGGCGGCGGATTACCTTCAGCTTGCCCATGGTTCAGGGCTCGCTCCTGCTGCATTGGGAGGAGTGCACCCTGTTGAGCCAAAATGCAGAAAAACTGCGTCTGTACTGCATTCATACATGCGGCACGAGCGCTGTTTTCCCGCATCCTGGTGTCTCTGGCGGCAATGTGCAGCGCTGCAATGAAGACCGCACATTGGCAGCATCCCGCAGCTTCATATTATCACAGTGGACGCACCACTCAAATTGGCACAGTGTCTAATCTGCGCTATCATTTGAATGGGAAGTGTACTCTCTGCGTCTTTTGCGCCGCTGCAGACATACGTCCACCGCAGTGAAAAAGACGATGTGGGCGCAAGCCCTTACAAAGTGTTTACTTTGTATGCCTTTTCCTTTATTTTGAACTTGATTGGATACAGAAAAATCAATCCAATCAAATCCAACATGAAAGGAAACTCATAATAAGCAAATACATGTTTTTTTATGTGTTTTTTTCATTTTGAATTGAATTGGAGCAAAAAGAATCACTCCAATCAATGTCAGAATGAAAGGAGAACCATACAGGACAAAAAAAAAAATAATATTTTTTTTCACATTTTGAACTTCCCGCCCCTCCCCCTCCCGATGACATCATCGCGCACCCGCCGGCGCGATCACGGACACTGGGATCTGAAGTTCAGACATCGGGGGACACGGGGAGAGAAGCAGCAAGTCTCCTGGGCTGCCTGCAAGCCATCTGAATGCAGGTAACAGCAGCCCGAGTTAATTAGGGCTAAACCATTTAAGCAACTTTATTTAGCCCGAATTAACTCGGGCTAAACACCCAGAAGGTTAACCCCCCAGATAAAAATGGAATCTCTCTTGATTCCAGGGAACAGCAGGTACGTATATATTTTTTGATTGTGGAGCCCTACACCTCCATCATACATATTATTACATTAAATGTTACATATAGATTTTTTAGATGTGCATCCGCTTTAAGTTATCACATCATGAGACAACTCTCACAGTGAAAATAGCGTGAAAGCCCATTCAAGCTTCACATTACTTTATAAATGAATACCACAGTTTTAGCTTTATTTGTAAATTAGCATTCTGAATAAACTGTAAATCAAAAAGTAAAGGTTAATAAAAAGTTTGAACCTTTTTCAAAAAGTATAATATTGAAACACAAACACACAGAGTTCATAAAAGATTACCTGCAACTGTAGTTGTGTGATGGGATGCCCAGGTAAATTTATGCTACTGTTTCACTAATCAAGCCTTAATCTGCATTCCCTTTACCACATACAGTATTATGCCGGCCATACACATGCCGAGCTGGAGCGATATCGCCCTCCGATATCGCTCCGGGAGGCTAACGTGATGACGTCATCACGTTAGCCTCCCATTGCATTCTGGGGCCCCACAATCGGCCAGGCACCCTTTGTGTGCCGGCCATAAGCAGCGATGGAGAGCCGTCTTTATTGCTGCTTATGGCATCGGCTCCCATCGGCCAGAGATTTTCCAACATGTCGGATCTCTGGCCGGTCGAGAAGTGGGGCGACAGGGACCTGTCGCCCCATGTGGCACATCCCGATAAACGGCCGGATTTTAACCTGACCGACGGCGAGAGCGCGCACGCCAGTCGGTCACATTAAAATCCGGCCGTTTATCGGCATGTGTATGGCCAGCATTACTGCAACCACTGGCCTGGATGGGCCCCACAAGTCTGTTTGCATAAATTCCTGACTTGTCAGAGTGAACAGTAAGAGCATACTTTTTTTTTTAAAGATCCAACTTAAAAAAAAAGGCTTGAACTCCAGTCATGTGCCAAGGCTGAGATGATGCCATGCTGTGCGCTGATCTTCTGGGTCCCCACAGGACTCAGTGTTTTCTCCCTCTAACCTAAATCTAAATGACACTACAAGGCACATTATTGACATAAACATTAACTGGATGAACCACTGAGCACAAAGAACTTAAACACTACCACAGCACAAGATTTCTTGGAAAAAGTATAATTTGACTTTATTCTTATCCATTTCTGTCTGTATACAGAAGGGAATGGCAAGGGTACTTTGAAGAGACACCTTCATCATTAATGGTGGTGTTTCCCAAACCTGTACTCCTATCCCACTAACAGTGCTTGTTATGAGGATTTCTTGACCGATGACACCCCAAATGTACACAACAAAGGTTACCTTCAAAACATGCACTGTTTTAGGGAATTGGGAACACGATTAAGAATCCCTAATTTTTGTAAAAATATTAATAATCCCAAATTAAACCAAGTGACTGGCTACTGGACACATAGGAGGAGTTTACATTTTTCTATCATAACCAGGAATTTGTTGAGCCAGTTAAAAAATGTTGGGTAAATGCTGTTAGGGTGAGTATTAATGAGAGTCCTTCAGCATAGCCACTTTTATCTGAATGGGTGGGTCATTCATTAAAGGTCATAAATCATAATACCATTGCAAATACATTAATATTTGACATAGTATGACTAGGCCCTTAACTACCAACATCTTGCTTTAGATCACTTTAGATATCTGTTTTAACCTGCTTTAAAGCTGGGCATACACGGCTCGATGAAGAAAAAGATTAGAGCAACATTGGGCGCCGTGCGCGGTTACGGCACTCGATGTTGCTCTAATCTGTTACAAGATTTGAGCCATCCACGGTTCCTTTGAGCATCCTGCTTGAAGCAACTTGACCAAACAGGTTTCCAACATGTTGGAAAACCTTGGTCCAAACCATTCAAATCCATTACTTTGAATTGGGGCTGCGGGTCTCCATTTACAGTAATAGCCAGGCTGCAGCTGAAGGGCACACAGGCTGTGATCAGCTAGCTAATGAGCTAGTCCCGGGAATGTGAAGGAGGCGGGGCCAGCACGTCTCTGTGCGAGGGGGCGCACAGGCTGGCTAAAGCTGGCCATACACCTGCAGGATTCTCTGTCAGATTTCCTTCAGATCAGATCAGATCTACCAACAACCATGTAATATGAGGACCTTTCTACACCTTCCAATCACTATGTATTGTATCAGGGAGGACACTATACTACATGGTTGTTGGTAGATCTGATCTGATCTGAAGGAAATCTGACAGAGAATCCTGCAGGTGTATGGCCAGCTTAACACTCTCTCTCTCTCTCTCTCTCTGCTTCTCCCCAGCCAGTCACTGACTGGGGAGAAGCAGAGACCCGGGGGACCATTGGGAAACCGGGTTCCCATCGAACAGGAATTTATGTGCCCATCTGATGCACATTGATTACCGTTCGATTGACCCACGATCAATCACAGCATGGTGACGTCGCCACGATGTCACAATGGTCAATTGCACAGGAATCTACCCGTGTGCCCAGCTTAAGCAAAATGTTAACACATGCAATCATAGAAAACGGATAGGTGTGAACTAGGTCTAATAACAAGTGCAAATAATAACTGATCCATCAGATATATTTCCTGATAAATTTTTTAACTGCTAATGTTCTCCTTTAGGACTGTAATGAGAATGAGGGCACATAATATCATTATATACGCGCTTCTAGAGGAGAAGGTACTAGAACTGTCAGCAGCATTCATACTTCATGGATATTTTGATGAAAGCACAGCAGGCCTTCAACCAAGAACAGGTAAGGCAGGAGAACCTGGTATTAGGGTGATCATTTACAATAGATTGGACAAAGCAGGCTTAAAGGACACCTAAATTCATGAATTCCCCCAGTGATTTCGAAATGCTGGTTTCTTTTCAGTCTGTGGTTATAATTTTGACAACTATATGCTCCCATATTTCTTTTCGGACCTGCCCTTTTAACCGCCCTAGTGGTCAGGACGGCAGCATCTCGTCCAGCGCTGCTACAGCTACTATAGCACTGGACGAGATGCTGCCGTCCAGCACACATCGGGGCTCTGCAGCACATACTCACAGTTCTGCGGTGTCCCCGATGTCACAGGCAGTCTGGCAGCTCCTCCGTCTCACATCGAGGAGGCGGCGGGAAATTCAAAATTACAGTGCATGAAATCAGTTTTCTATGTAGAAAACTGATATCAATGTGCTTCTATGTACTAAATCTCGCCCAAATAAAAAGTCTCTGGTGCCCCAGATGTGCCCATATGCAGTAACCCTCTCTAACCTGGTGTGATTTAACCACATCCTTCACCCCAGGTTAGAGAGGGTTAACTGCAAATGGGCACATGTGGGGCACCAGAGACTTTATTTGGGCGAGATTTAGTACATAGCAGCAAAGCTTTGTGCCCTGATTTTTGCGTTTTCTCATTACATTTATTTTACATAATTGTGTGTTTCAAACATTACTATAGTCAGGATGTCTATTAGACCCTTGTACGGAAATATTTTGGGAAGTTACATGCCTACAACATAAAGAACAATGTACCATTGAAGTCTATGGTGCACTTTTGGTACAGAAATCTGGACCTCAGCAGTGCGCTAGGGAGGTGGAGGAAGGTGTACACTAGAGATTTTTGCAGAGTGAGTTATTGCAAAGAGCTTGAGCATCATGGCATTGAAATAGTTTTTGCATAATGTAAGTTCAAATTCAAGTTGAGGTTTAAACCTTAATTTACAATTTATATGTGCTAGTGCAATCTTTCTTTTTTTCAAATGTTCCCGCAACCCTGACGGTTGCTGAATTCCCTTTGTATTAATTCATTTTTTTCAGATGGCAAATCAGATCAGAAAATGAGGCTCATGTGATCTAAGTTTAAAGCCTTTCAATAGGGGTGGGAGAGGCACACATTAAAAATGTATAAATGAAAATCGGAAAGTTGGGTAATATTCTTATCTTGCATCATCATCTAAACATTGCTGAGTACCCAAAATCTTGGAGAAGGACATCACTGCCCTAAGTTGCAAATAATGAAGTCTGGCCAAATGGTACCATCACCGCATATACTAGAAAGATATTGTAAGGTAAGTAACTTTTATCCTTCAACAATTATTTGTTTTACAACTTTTCTACAAGATGGGTGGTCATGTGGACCAAATCAGACTTTGCTTTGTAGTAGAAGGTCAAATTTAACTGTCACATGGAATGCAAGCCTCATGATGATACAATACATTTATTGCCTATATACTACTGCATACAGCTATCAGCCTTTACATTAATGGAGCAGAGCGGATAAAGTCCACCACATGACCCCCTCAAGCTTCATTACTGTCATCTCACTGTGAGTTGTTATTAATGGTCAGATCAGATCTGTTTATAAAATAGCAATTAGCATGGGCTGACTGACGCTTTTGAAACCCTCTTTGTGCGTTAAGCACACGTAAATAATAGCGAGGATCAAATTGAATTCTGTACACATGACTGCTCGTTTATCCGGGCACCCGGCCTAAACACTGAGCAATGGATCTGTTCACAACGGAAGGTTCATTGTACTGAAAGCCCTTCCTGACTAATGTCCAAAATATGACACTGCTCACTGGATGCTATGGAGCTTGTGTTATTGGGGGCATTCACTGACATGAAAAAGGCAACTATTACTATACGGATGTTAAGTAAACCATAACCGATTCATTTTTACCAGCTGTGTTGTTTTTGTTTACAGCCCAACATCAGGTAAAGTACTAAATACATGTAAAGAGATGGTAGAATTTTTTTTTTTTTTTTTAAGTATCACTCTAGCCAAATTTTCTAAGCAGAAATTTCAACTTGACTTTGAACTTGATGTATAGAAAACCGTTTTGTGTTGAAGCAATATTCTTTTCAAATGTTGCCACACCCTTCTTGATCCCATATTTAGGGGCTTTGCAATTGACTAGCGATGGCTGAACTGTCCGCAAGGCAGTTAGATTTTCATTTCCCGGTGAACAGTACGGGTGTAAAGAAGTTTATTATTCTTCTCAGTCTCTAGCGATAAATACGTCCGGTAATAAGGAACTGTGCATTACATTTACCAGAATGGACATTTTCCAGACGGAACGTCGGACTTTTCGTGAACATACGTGGCAGATGTTCGGCCATCACTACAATTCATTCACAAAGTCGAACTGGTCAAATTATAAAAAAAATAAAATAAATCCACCATCTCTAGTATAAAAGGTGTGAGAGCTTATTGACATGATGAAGGGTCTCTATTAACCTCCCTAGCGCTTAGCCGGTTTTCAATGGCGTGGTACGGGCGATCGCAGCAGAGTACACTGTACTGTTTATTTTTCCTGCCCTCTACACATGTGGTCTGAGAAACCGACTCTCTATCGCCCTGGGCTTGCCATGGGTGTGTTCGTTTAGACGATCCCAGCTCGGCCAGACCTTTCCAACCTCTCCCAGTCTGTGACTGAATAGTGAAAGAAAGAAGCCGCACATTAACCTCCCTAGCGTTTGGGTTCGTCCCAAACACTGGAGGAGCGGGGATCGGGTGAACTCGATGCACCCACGGAAAGCTGCCGTGATTCTCTATATCGCTGTAGCATTTCTGGGTTTCCTCGCTATAAACCTCTATGTTAATGGAGGGGTGTCGGTCTCCCAGCCCGTGTGGACAGAGGGGTGGGTGGGAATACATTGTACTCTGCTGCAATCACCCGTACCGCTCCACTTTTCCTGGCAGAACGCTAGGTAGGTTAATAAGCTTATCTCTCTGTCTGTTCTCTCCTTCTATCTCTATGATTATTACACTACAGCACACATTTTCATTAGTGATGAGCGGCATAGGCAATATTTGAATTCACTGTATTTCGCGAATAATTCGACTAATATTCGATTCTATATTCGCAACCATTTGCATGTGGACGCGCTAGATTCGCAATCATAATCGCCTTGTAATTACCTTTCAAATGAATACTGCTATTTGTTTTCGCAATTCGAATATATATTCACAATCCATGCCCATAAGCATCCCAATGTGAATATTCGGAATTGTGAATATTAGCCTACATATTCGCGAAATTTGCAAATTCTCAAATAGCTGATATTCGCTGAATATATTCGAACTCGAATTTTCGAGCTCAACACTAATTTTCATCTCCTTTTCTTACTTCTTCCTCCCAGAGTGAGGGGCAGGTACGCTTTATAGTAACTCTTTTATGCTGTACTTGGAAATGGATTGTTCTTCCACATATGTAACAGCCAGAGAGCATTCCCCTAATATTAAAGTCTTTGTTGTCTATGGCTGTCATTGGCATAGTCCTAATCTACATTACCGCTGCTCATTAGTCATTGACTAATTATGAACAAAAAACATTATACGCATTCTAGCCAGAAGGCATTTCAAATAGAAATGTTGGCAAAGGCCATTCTACTTGCTCAACACAGGGTTCCCTTTGGTTATGATGTACTGCATCACATGCCATTGATTTTTTTTATGTCTCTCCATTTCACAAAATTGGGTCTAATTTCAGTGCACTACTAATCTCTAGTGATGATCACGAATATTTGTATTCCGAATATTAATCGCGAATATCGCCAATTCAGAAATTCGCGAAGATGGTGAATATATTGCCGAATATTCGCAATTCCGGATATTCTGTATTTGTTTTCCATTACAAATGCCTCTCAATGCAAGTGGACGAATGGGAAGGCTGCAACAAGAGTTCAGCAACACTCCCTGCGATCATCAACAGTTTTTAAATCCAATATTGGGGTGATGCGAATATTCGGAATATTGCGAAAATCGGCACTTTTGAAAATTCTTTTCAACACGCCCCTCAATGCAAGTTAAACATATATTCGCGAATATATAAAATTCGCGAAATTCGCATCAAACTGCCGATATTCGCAATAAGAAGAATATTGCCGAATGCAAATATTTTCTGAATGTTTTCCCAAAAATCATCACTACTAATCTCTTCAATATCAAAGATAGCCTTCTAGTTCTCTCCTACTAACACTATCATTAAGAGACAATTCCTTCTAATAATAAGATTTTTTCTTCCACTGATGGAAAAGATAGAACAATAATCATCCTATGGGAAACCACCATTCGATCAGATTGAATAGTTTGATTTTCATATCAAAAATCGATTTGTTGAACCTAGATCCTTTTATAAATGTACGACACGATGAGTAATCAGAGGATCTCTGTTAATCACCAAATTTGAGCAGAATTGAACGCTTTCTGTTGGTAAAATTCATGTCTCGACTACAATGCAAGTGATTAAAATTTATGTACGATACAGTTTTGATCAAGATTCGGTCGGATATCAATTTATTTTACCTCGATCTAACTAATTATAAATATTCAATAAAGGTCAAATCAAGCAAAAAAAAACCTATCTATTAAGTCGATCTTATAAAAATATCTGCATGTGTATTTCAGCTTTGCTGTCTCCATTTAAGGTCTTGTTTGCACCCACCCAGTGGGCAACACACATCCAACAAGTGTATATTGTATCCAGTGGGATGGTTACCATGAAAAAACATGTCGATACATGTTAAGTTCTTGTGTGGTTGTGGTGCTTGGTAGCTTATTCACGCTACTATTGCACTATTGTACCACAAATATGTACAAAAAAAGCTGGCTCTATATCTGTAACCTTAGTTGGTCTACTTACATTGCCAGCAGAATTTGGGTCAGTAAAGTAATATTCGTTCTAGTTTAATAGCTTTTTGTTTCTGGTCTCATTGAAAGTTTATACAATTGCAGGAGTCGTGTATATCTCTTTGGTTTTGTTGAGAGATTGCTGGTATGTATGTAATTAGGAGAACCTTGTATACTGTTAGGATAGCAAATTGTTTTCACTAATAAAACATCTGGCACTTGTTACCGGGAATTACAAAAGAGTTTTCCAGTCTTGTAAGTTTGTTTTTATGGACATCTAAAGTTAATGTTACAATCTGATGGTCCCTTTAAAAGAAGACCTAAGTAGAAACCGATGGGAAATGTATAAACTGTAAATGCCAAGACACAACATATCGTGGCGTCCCAGAGAATAGATTGTGATTGTGATTGCATGTTTTGTATGTTGCTGAGAAGAAGCTGAATAAATCCTGAGGAACTTGCATGATAACTCCTTTTTTTATAAATTACTGCACCATGTTGACAAATTTAAATAAAAATATTGGCAGATTAACACAAAATGCCCTTACAATGGTTTTTTTGGATTATTTTGTGTTCTGTGATGTTAAACCTTAGATTTGAAAAATGGGTGTACTTTCTTTTTCCCATGACTGTATACAGAAGTATATTCAATGGCACAATTCCACTGGTGATGGAAAAAATAGGATGTGATATGAAGTAAAACACATGCATTGTAACAAACAACCTAATAACTATCCCCCTTTATAATGAAGAAGTTTTCCAAGTTGACTAGGTTTCTCTTACCTATATCTCTGAAACCTCTAACAAATAGGCAGAGTTGCCGTTTCGATAATCCCCACCGTTCTGCAATACCATGCATGCTACAGGGATTGTTTCTGAATTTTACATGCCTCTTTATATTTCATTGGTAAACAAAAATGGAATGGAATGAATGGAATCGTTTATTTATATAACTAAAACCATGCAGGAAAATGTTATAATAAATAAGTCTTGGAGACGTACAGTCGACATGCCAGACAATGGGGATGTCTTAAGACTTTCTCCACTGTCAATACAAACCACATCTGATGAATGTATAGTACTGTTACAGAGAGGGACAGACGTGAGTGGGATGTAATTGTACATCTGGCTGCTATCAGTATTGCAGATAGGCATCTATTCTTTCTATATCTGAGAGGCTTAATGCAAAGGAAGTACATTATTAAAAATAGATCTAATTAAAAACTAAACTTCTTCCAGGAAATAAATGTTTGCAGGACACTATTGTGTATAGAATGAAATGAAAAATGTTCTTTTGGTAACCGTTTGGTAACCGTCAGGCAGAACAATACTGCACTCTTTTTGTATGGAGCAATACTTGGAGGGGCAATACTAGGGTAAAACATAGGGAGAAGTCAGTGTGGCTTGAGCAATTTCTCTCCCTACACGGAATTCCTATGTCAACAATGAATTCAAACACACACTGGCAACATGGTTGTGAATTTCAAGAGTCATGGGGAGTTGCCATGAACCTATGGAAGAAGCATGACTTGGGCAAGGCCGACGGAGGAAGTGGCCATGCTTACCTAAACGGAAAACCCTCTTGACCTAAAACCTTAACTGCAAATGAAAACATGACACACTGTTCTGATTTAAGTGGTTGTATTAAAAGCCGGAGCATTACAAAACATACCAACATATTCTACAAGTAATTAAATAAATAAATAACGTTCCATTAACCCAAATTTTTACATTAAACTGGCAGTGCCCTTAATGATGACCGAACTCTAAACCAACCTGTACCGGCCACCAGCCGTAAGAGCTCGGTGGTTACTAAACTTCCCCCTGACTCCTCCCGGAACAATCTCCCATTGGGTCATTGACCCTTAAACGCGCTCAGGGTACTAACAAAGTAACTGCCCTACCATGAGGACGTCACCACACCGACCTTCCCACACGTCTACCCCAAGGACACTGCCAAGGACTCGCCCGCTGTGAGGTTGTACCTGTCAGAGAAACAAAGCATTAGGCAAGTAGTTAACCCTAGAGGGAACAAAATAGAAGGAAGCAGACCCAGACAAAGGGAGGGAGATTCCAGCCAAAAGGGGAACATCCCCTTCCGCTGCCGCCTTAAATTTTGAAGAGGCCCTGACCACGATGCGCGCCCTAGATGAGCCTCTTCCGCCCGGACCCTCCCAGTCAAGTGCCCTCCGCCTACGTGCACTTGGCTCCGGGCAGTCCAAAACCGTAACCCAATTCCTAGTGACACTTTGTGATGCTGGGGTCTCAATCTGAGTGTTCTCAGTAGCAAAGAATTCTGTGGTCACTAGGGTTGAGAGCTCTTCCCATGAGACAGACATCAGTTACTAACAGCCAAGATGAGTATTGCCATAGATATGTCCACAACTCAGGAAATGTAAAACACTTACAAAATGTAAGTGACCCTTCTGTAGAACATGGGCTTTTAGGGCACAAGACGGGTTCACAAGGACTTTATGTACATGTGACATTGGTCACATATTGATTCTCTTATCAGATGGTCTGTGTCCCTGCCATTGAGTAATAGTTGGAGGCATACAGTGGGTTTATTCCTTGAATTAGGATTTGGACCCTCTTCGCTATACACCAACTTGAAGTATTACCACTGTGGTTTATACAACATTTTCTAAAGTTTCTAAACTTTAAAGTAAGGTAGATTGAATATATCTACTTGAAATGACCAACATTTAAGCTTAAATATAGAAAGACCAATGAATCAAATGGAGGCAGGTATGGAGTGCCCTGGGAGGATGTGGCACCAGGGGTTCCTAACTGCTTGTACTCATCCTATCCTATTAGGGTAGGTGGTCCCACTGGGGGGGGGGGGGTATAAAGATCTAGGAATAAAAACATTTGCTCATGGTTAATCTTTGTCAACAATTCATAAAAAGTGTCTTCTTATTTGTTACAACTATCAAACTTACCGAAATACTTGACAAATACAAATAAACACTGTCTTGGAATATGAGATCCCTCAGGAAGGTTCCCTTTTCTAAGCAATTGAACATAATTTTTTAAATCATGTAAGGGCACGGTAAGGTGAACTGAGAGACTGTATGAGAAGTCCATAAGAGATGCTATCATCTAGAGTGGTAGCTCCAAGCATTATCAGCAACCGTTGTTCCTGCCCAGACTGGCATCCAGAAGCCCCAATCATTTTCAGAGCCCATTTGAATTTTTCTTCTCTCCTCTTATGTTCCAGTGGTCTTTTCATTGCAGAACCACAAAAGAACCCTTTGGTTCAGGTACATTCTCAATTCCTGTTTTTGCTATTGCTTTTGACATATAGAGCCGCTCACCACATTTTACAGTGATTTAAGTAATATTATGTTTACAAGGCCATGACCTCCATGTTTACTGGTACTGTAGGAGCGTGGCCTGTGTATGGTTTGCCAAAACCTGTATGTGAAGGGTTAATGATAAAAGTTATGAGATATGCCTTTAATATGTGAAGATTTGACTAAGCCATGTGGGAGTGCCCAGGTGTGTTAGTTAATAAAAGTCCCTGTTGTAGGTGGAGTTAGGGTCTTGTATCCGGGTCCTCGCGTGGAGTAAAGAGAGAGGGGTTCCCATGGTTCCTGTCGGAAGCCGGCATTACAGGCCTGTGGGACCAGAGGCCACGCTGCTAGATGTAATTACAAACATCTCCCTTGATCCGGTCTAGTAGCAAACGTGCTCTTGCCCTGAGGATTTGTCATCGGGTGGTTGAGGGCTAGGCAAGAGATTGTTAAGAGGCAACAGTATTTTCCACATGGCTGACACAGAACTGATGGACTGTACCTGATGCAACATCAATAAATACCAGTTCGTACACCAACTTGGCAGTGACTTTAAGTACTTTAATGAGAGTGTGCAAGACTCTGTGAAGGCGTCTGCCTTAAGAGAGTATGGAGGTGCTAGACGTTTTAGGCCTGGCCTCAAGGCAATGGTAAAAGATGATCCTAGTTCACCCCACAGGGAAGGGGGTGCAGCTGTGGAAGGTCTGGCCACGAGGCGATAAACTATTCCTAGCTGTCTCCCTGATTAGCAGGAAGACGCCGACTGTGATAGAGGGCCTAGCAGGATGTTCTTCTGCCTGTGGCAATCGTGTACATGGAGGGGCCAGACAGAGCAAGGCATGAAGATGCCACTCCCTTAGCCTTGGTGGAACCGGGTACGTGTTGGTGCACTCAACTCACTCAGGGGTGGTGCACACGTTACAGGTAAGTGCCTTGGATTAACTAATTTCTAAAGTTCTAACCTACATTGGATATGAGCATCATTTGAAGTTGTCCACGATTCTCCGTTAAGGCTCCCATACACAGGTCGATTTTTCGAATCGATTTTTGACTGATCAATCACCGCGCCCGTTCAAACAAACAAAATCGGATCGGACATTGAACCGACATGTGATTTTATTTGGTCGATAGTTTGGCAATCAAAGTATGTTGGTGGACCCATAGCTCCCTATGCAGCAGCCTTTCCGATCGATGGAGTTTGTGGAATCGGCCATTTTGGAGATCGGCTCATGTCCAAGTTGACCACAAATCGGATTCCCAAAGTGGTGTTGACAAATCGACCCATGTATGGCAACCTTAATTATAATAAAAACATCCAAAAATGTATTGGGATTGCAAACTTTGAATTCATTTTCCAGGTTCACTGCTGTACCCTGCTATAGACAGGACATTCTTCTGCTCTATTAGGGCTAGTAAATGTATAACATTGAAAAGCAAATATCAAAAATAAGAGCTGTGCGTATATTAGACAGTTAAGCAGTACTATCCACCTGTTAACCCATAGCTTACTACCATCTCCATTCCAGTTTTAAATGCTTCCAATCACATTTTGAACTATTGTTTGGCTTACAAAACAAGTTGGGAACATGATTTCTTTTCTCCATTCCATGGGGTCTGTTTATAAAAAAAAACAAAATATCCACATTTTCATTTGAAACTTAGGTTTGGATGAAAACGTAGATAAACTAAACCAAAATGTGTTACATTTATAATGTGCGTGTTTTTTAAAGGTCATGGTAATGCTGTCCAGCATTTGCCTTGAATCATGTTTGGAGATTTGATCCCACCTGTAGTATTGTACGTGTTAATTCATATTATAAAGTGCTGAATGGCAGTGTCAGCACTATGCAACACAAAAGCAAGCGGCCACCTTGCCTGCTTACGTCTTCTCCGTCTCCCAGACATAACATTGTTTACATTATTAACAAACATAATACAGCATTTCATAATTTGTCTCATGAAGCTGAAAATATGCTGAGATATTGTATGTGGGCTAATCCTTCTTATTTTAAAAAGATAATCCTCGAAGCCCACAAGTGGAAAATAAAAGTTATTGTTGAGCTTAGGATCATATAATATTTTTTCAAGCTATAACATATATCTTTAAACTTAAGAATAAACTTTTTGTTTTGCTGACTGAAAGGACGTAATGTGCGGAATAATCCACCATAATAGAGGGTAGCGTTTATTCTTGTGATCTGTACTTCAGGGCAAATGCTCTGCGCTTCCATATTGATGTGTGACAGCTACTAGTGAGACAAGAGGAGATTATACAGAAACATTCAGATGTCTGAAAAGTAGTTTACAATAACATAAAGCATTCTTATTATAACAATGTGTCATTTTTAGGAATTTTGTTTCAAATGAACATTCAAAGGCAAAGGGTAAAGCAAGCCATACGCATACAGATTCCCCTTCGAAAGATCGATAGCAACGTGGTTATGTCACCACACAGAGTGTTCGTTCAGGGAATCGATGCACACCACCTTGGGAAATTGATCCCTGGCTGATAATTTTGATGGGGAACGAGGTTCCCCAGAGAGTAATGGGGATCGAACTGGAAAATACAGACTTGCCGGATCCCTGTTCGATAAATTTTTTGTAAGACTTTTTATGGCACAGATCCATTAATTTATGTTTTTTCAAAACCCTTCGTTACTGTGCAGGTAGCTGTAACGACCCCTAGGGTTAAAAAAGAGCATCTGTTAGAAACGCGTCCCATTGTTCCTATTGAGCCCCCCAGTATCTGTAAGCAGGAAGTGATCTCATCCCCAACCAGGAAGTGAGGTCCTCCTGGAAAACACATGGCCCTGAGAGATCCACCCTTGTAAACCTCTCTCAATGTGAGTATCTTGTCTGTTGTTTTGTCTCATTTTCTTTCATTTTGTTATCTTATCCTATTCCACATGATTTAACCATTTGTTGTACTAGGTTGTGCGCCTCTGTCCTTGTTCTTATTTGTCTGTTACAGGGGGCCACACTCCTCCATTTTGAGAGCTGCACACCTACACACCTACACACAACTTAAACACCCACCCCTCATACTGACTGGCCACTGATATCACCATAGCTGTGTAATCACTGCAGAAGGTTGTGCGCAACTACCCATTATCTTTCTTATGCCCCCCATACATGCAAAGATTTTAATGGGCGACGGATGAAAAGCGAGCAATTTTTTGATCGCTCGACTGAAAATCGGAACATGCCCACATGGTCCGATCAATTTTAATCGATCGTAATTGTGAAAAAAATCGATCAAAACATGATCGGACGTGTTGGAAAATTTTTATCGGTTGAGTACAAATTCAGTACAAATTACGATTCCAAAAAAATCGATCAAAAAAACCCCCAAAAAATCGATCAAAAATTGGTTATTCAATGTGGAGTATATTCTATTTTCCATCAATCAATCTCCAATTGTAGGATTGAAAAAAATTGATCGTTTTTAGTCTGTCGGATGCTAAAATCTGTGTATGTATGGGGGGCATTAGTCTGCTCTCTACGCGACCAGGTACTTTGGAATGTTTCTCTTTAGGGCTCTCACAAACAAATAAAGAACTGTCCAGTCAGCTGGTAAGGGGAATACTTACAAGTTAACTACAGGAATATGTACATCTTCACACCATACGCAATGCCAGGGATGGGGTATCAGGCTTAGGAGCTGCAATTACAAACGGTGCCCTAACCAGCTGCTGAGAGTGGAAGGAGGTGGCCTCGGCTCTCACCCAAGATATGATCCCTTTGAAAGAGTGGCCTGAATCCTGTCGGTTGGGTAGGTGTGGGAGACACTTGGTCGATCCTCTACACGGGTCACCTACTGGGGAAACGGCTATCTCTCTGGAGACCAAACAGGAAGGTTGACTGACAGAATGACAGAATGGCTCAGAACATTCTTGCTATGGCAAGGGGTTGGCCAGTAGCAGTTACTGGGCAGACTAAGCAAAGTAAACAAGAAGTAGGGGAGCCTTGGCCTCTGGTAGGATTTCAGCAGCTGCCTGGCATTTAATACATTAATTTAACGTATTTACACATTTTTCACAGTAATGTACAGCAGTATAGTAAAATCTACAAAAGTGCCATTTCCTGGTCACTACAGATCTTGGATAGATCAGTAGGATAAGGGTATAGGCAATGCATATATATTTTATCTACACATTTGTATACATATAAAGTCTGACTCTCTAATTCCCTTTTAATTGAAGTATTTGGGGTATTGACCATTAACAAAGACATTTTGTAAAAAGAACAGCCAAAGGGTTTGTGAGCCAAGTCTTTTTCATGCTAATAGATCATTTCTGTACGTCTGTGTGTCCGCCCAGAAGCACTTATTTTCTACTGTGCTAGAAGTGTGCTAATGGCAATGAGTGCAGTAGCTGCCTGTAGTGTACTGGGGCTGATCTCCTGTAAAGAGCTCTTTGTACGATTCACTGGCAAACAATAACACAGCAGACAAAAGGCCCTGTTACTGCTGCCGATCAGCACAGACATTCAATTAGGACCCAGCACGCAATGACACGTGTCGCCATAATGGGATGCAAATTTTGATTTATTGTTCCAGAATTAGTCATAAAACCAAGAAAGCCCCACAATTTGAACAAATGGGTTCAAAGATTACAAAATCACAAGCTGCAAACCCTTGGTTTTCCTTATTCATTTTATATAAAACCTATAAACCAAGTCAGCCATTTACAACTTTGAAAAAAGCCCTTCCTTAAGTATAACAGCGCAAGGGTGATCTAGAAGAACCTCTTCTGTACAGGGAGTGCAGAATTATTAGGCAAGTGGTATTTTTGAGGAATAATTTTAT
>CM070043.1:12076977-12111868 GCA_036250615.1 Ptychadena robeensis
TTTTTTTAAAAGGCACCCCTATTTAGAGATTATTTGTATTTAACCCCCTAAAGGCATATCACTATTAAAGCAGCCCACGCTTCTTAATTTACTGGCCTGATGTGCTGTTCACATACAAAATATTTACTTCTGGTTTGATTTCTCGAGGGTATTGAATAATTATTGTCAAAAAATTTTGATATAGAAATAGAGGGTTGTAAAAACAAATGAGATTACTATAGAATATGGTAATCCAGTTTCTCACTAACCCTTCTGTATGCCCTGCCACCGTCCTACCCTCGCTGACACCATCTTCATCATTCAGCAACATTCTTAACTTTCTTCAATTTAATTAATTTAGTATAAGGATCATAATCATGTAAAATGTTGTAACTCACTGCAGCCAATCAGACTTCAATTTACAGTGTTCAGTAAAGGCCGACTTTCACTGTTTCTATGTTTTAAAAATCGTTTCCTGGGGCAAGTCAAATCAGTTTCTCCTTGTCCACTGAATGTGTCAGTTTGTGACAGGTACACTTTAATGTGTTTAACATCTGTGCCAAAACTATGCAAAGGAGAACTAAGTGAAAACAGATGTGGCTTCTCGCTTGAATCGTATTAAAATATTTCTTAAAAGAGAAGATAAATAAATCTGGGGATGGGAACACATCCCGAATGATAACTATTGGAAGAAGGCTTCTTCTTATAAACACGTAGAATGATGGTGTTCCATTCCTATTTATTTTAAACATCCATTTCAAAGAGTTTGTTATGACACATGAAATGGTCTAACCAATGTAAAATTACAGAACATCTTCTCCCGTCACCCGTCATTACACAGGAAGGTTGTCACATAGAAGAAATTAGTAAAATAACTCATGGGGGAGGGGGGGTCTCACACCCTCGGATGTAATTTGAGCTCAGAGGGTTTTGTGCTGTTTTTATTAAACAAAGAATGTCATCTGTCATGGCGGCACTTAGCAGGCAATATTACCACAAATAATGGGGTTCATTTGTCAATGTACAACACATGGTACAGGCTTCCCCCCCCGGGCCTACAAGCTACTGCTACTACATAGTGTAAATTTGTCTTTAGTCAGAGCCATGCTTGTGGTTTCTGAGGTCTGGTTTACACTTATCCACTTGACATGACTTTTCATGTGAATTTTTTGGACATGCCCAATGTGTTGTATAGGTTTGAACCAGGCCATATAGGGTAATCAAATTCTCTCAATGCTGGGAAGTAATGTTGGGGTCCATGGTGAGTGTGCATCCTTGAATGCCAACACTATCTTTTACCAACATTCTTTGAGCAATTAACATGAAATGCAACTGAACTAAATCTCTTCATTCACACATACATGACATTATTATAGTAAAGAATTAGCAATTCATTGCCAAAACACTGATGAAGGCGGCCCTTAGGAATACCCAGCTATCTAGCCATTTTCCACCTAACCCCAGAAGTCCTGACCATTTCCTAGCAATATCAGATTCCCCAGCACTGCTCACCCTAATGCTGCATCCTGCTAGTAGGGATAATCTGCACGATAAAGCAGCCATACACAGACACACTGTAGGCAGAGTTCTATCTGAATTGACAGGGTGAGGGGAAAGCCGAAGACTGTTCTGCAGCTATCACAATGACAGCTGTGGTTCTTGAGGGAAGATGGAAGTCCTCTTTCCTGTTCTTTGAAGCAAGTCCTTTGTATGCCATGCTGACAGTATTGTTTCCACCAGAGCCTCTCTTACAAAATGATGACATCCTTTTTTTTTTTTGCACTTGTGTATTTATCATGAGCTTCATAATTTTGCTAAACCGATTGCTAAATATAATGTATGGAAATGATGGGCAGTATGCAATTGCCTGGTCTGCTAAACCAGACACTGGCAGATGGTCCCCGCCACTTTAATGTTGACGTTTATTCTAAATGCCTCAAATATCGCACTCTTCAAATTGCACCATAGGAAGTGACTGTACCTTAACTACCACCAGTAGTTTGAGCTCCCTTAATGAGTGAAAATTTTCACAAGCTGTTTTTCGGCCATCCACCTATATAATGAATGGGGGCCATTTACTGACAAACTACTTAGCTGCAGATCCGTGCTAAACTATAGTTGCTGCAATTGCTAAAATTGCCTAATCAGACAGATGAATGCTAATTGCTTGTTGGTTAACTTGATTTAGTGCTAATTTTTTGTTAAATGCTCGTTAGAAAATAACCCTCCCTATTTCCAGTTCTCGGCCTCTGTTTTGCCTCAGGCCATCCTATGGGTAACCTTGCCAGTATCATGTATTGGAGAGTACAGTTTAGATTTAAAATATGAATCATGTATGTGGGGTTTTTGGCATTCATCATAAGGTATTGACCAATGTTTGGACACTAAAATGTCATATTTTATATAAATAAAATGCGCTCTCTTCTGTTTAAACCACCGGAATGGCTACTTACTGTGAACGGTGATATATGGTATTAATTACCACAGTGAATTAGCCTTTCACCTTGCAGACTAGAGTTTAAGTGCTTTCTTATGAGTCTGCGGTATCCTTTCCTGCAAGTAATTTTCAGCATTCGTAGTATCTGGACGCAGCTCTGCCCCATAGGGTGCAACTGTGCCCAGGGGAGCCAACTGGTAGCTCAGGGCGAAATAAACAGAGTCTGATGCATAGGAATTCCTTATACAAACCCTATTTTCTTCATGTGCTTGAATCTTTTAACACAGGAAATTGTTATAATAAGAGGGGGAAGACCCTGAAGGAAGATTTCGGAGGTCTAAGGGTTAATCCTTTGGAGAAAGGCCTCAAAAAAGAATGTTTAAAAAAATATTGTTATAGATTGGAGATCAATCAATCTATTTAACTATATGAATCATGACATTTCTAAGGGCAGGTTGTCTATTTTTAAAAGTGAATTTGCTTTATACTTAGGGAAGTGTATTAGGACAAATGCCCACAGGGCTACTCGGGGCAGATGAGGCTTGGGGCTGCAGTGTCCACACGATCTCAGGTGCAGAACTTATTAGGCTCTGCACATGAAATGTATATAGTATATGGGATATTGTAAAAAAAAATATTAAAAAATTCTGGGTGGTTGATCTGGAGGTATATTGTATGCATATTGCAACCCTACTTGCCTATAACAGGGTATTCATTAACCGATTATTAACCCTGTGATTTGATAAGAGCATTACAAGTAAGGGTCACCACACACGTAACGAGCCACGGTCGATTTTGACGCCGACAGATGCCATTAGTTTGAATGGGGACCGGCGTCCCCATTGAATGGGGACTGCTCTCCATCGCTCAGAGTATCAGCGGGCACACAAGCAGCGTGATCACATTGCTCTCCACAGCTCATTTGTCTGTCCCCACTCGTTACGTATGTGGGGACCATAACAGTCTGTAGTGTAAAACAATTTAGTTAAAATCCAGATAAACCTGACAATTTTTCCCACTTGTGTATTTCAATTAAGGGTTCACTGTTTTTTGGAATGCAGACCAGCCTGAAAAGCGTTCATTGTATACTTTTTTTTTTAATGGTAATCTTGTAAACCTTGTACTTATTCACTAGTTGACTGCCATCCAGAGTTTACTGATAACCCCATTTAAAGTGCTATGTTTGACATTCATTTCCTATCAACTATTTTTGTTTCCCATCTAAAAGAGGGAACAAAGCAACATACGTTTACATTCTAAGCATTGTGGAATGTACAAGAGGCAGATGAAAGGGACTGGTCCTGCCTGACAGCAACTGCCAGAGATGTTTATTTGTGAAAGATGCTGCTGCCGTTTACAGTAAGCAGAACAGGAGTCTCTCCGCTAACTGATGCAGAATGGCAGCCATTTGTTGTAGAGCTGGAAGCAAATGGATCTGATGAAGGGGAACTTTAAAAATATGATATAACACGATGAACAAAGCAAGTTGGGTCACAGAAACTAAAACAAATCTGCCCCAGAGTAAATATTTGGGTGGGTTACTTTGTTGCCTCATAAGGAGGCCAGCACAGGGTCACCTTAGGAAAGAGGTCACCTCTAAAAGAAGCATTCATATAAACATTCCAATCAGTCATGGGTTGGAAGGCCACCAGTTCTCCTCTCCTAAGCCACCGCATGGGTTCTTTCTACTGCTATGGCCACAGTGGTTCCTGTTGCTGGTTCTTATGTCATTGCAGGATAGAGAAGGTAGTAGGGTGAACCGCAGCCATCGGCATGGAGGTACAAATACTCAACATTCAATAGTCAAGTACTAACAGCAGCTGGGGATTGGTGATCCTATCTGACACATTGTGATCTTCTGCATCGCTGCTACACAAGTGACCTTTGGCACCTTTTGAGGAGGATTGCATGACTACAGCCTGTTGGTAGTGGGAGGCTGCTGCTTGGTGACCTGCCTTGAGATACGGCTTCTGCGTCCTCATTAGTATTGAGCTAGAATATTGGAAATTCGACAAATATCCAACATCCCAGAATTCGAAATATTTCACAAATGTGTGCTCGGATATTCGCAATGGCGGATATTCATCATATTGTGCTTCATCATGTTTACCGGCATACATAGTGCATATCTGTGCGCATTGCGAATATATTCGCGCAATACGCACAGTGCTCGTACTGGCTAAGATCACAGAATGAAGAAGAGAAGCTGCAAAACTGGTTTGCAAATATCTTTGCGAATAATTGTGAACAGCCACGTGCGATGTAAGGCAATAGGATACAGTTGAATCTAATGTTACAAATGTTCCTTAATATTTTCACGAAATTAGGCGAACTCAAATATACCATATGCCGCTGAACACTGGTCCTCGTTTATGCCAAACAGCTTAAAGCAGAGCTCAATGTCTGTATATTATATATATATATAACTTTCCTCCTATAGAAGGTCCAGCTGTCCAACTGCTGGAGCACACAGTAAATGGACTACAGTAGAAGGAGACCACAAAGGGCACCTGTCATACGGCTAAGCCCCTCTCTTCACACAAACATATAAAAGAACTCCCCCATAAAAATCACCCTGATCCCCTCATGTGGCAGATTAACTCCCCTAAACATCTGAGCTATGTACACAAGTTAAACCACCACATTAAAATCCCTTCTCCCCCCACATATGGCAGACCTTCTAAACAAAATACCTGACCCACTACCCATAAGGTAGAATAAGCCACAGCCACAGTCCACACTCCATAAACTAATATGGCCATCATAGCCTCATCATAGACATTTATTGAAGTTTCAATCCAAGTGCCTCCAGTCACACCGCACCAGGCCTTCTGGGTGCAAGGAGACTTGAGAAGGTTGACATTCCTGTAACATCTTTAAAGCTGGCCACACACCATTAGATCCCTCTGTCAGATATCCTTTAAATCTACCAACAACTATGAAGTATAGGGTCCTCTGAGAAACATAGCTGTCTCCAAAGAATAAGAAGAGTTGACTGCAGTATGCCAAAAGTCATGTGGACAAACCACAAACGTTTTGGTGTTCTGTGGACTGATGAAACAAAATTAGAACTGTTTGGGTCCATGGATCAACGCTATGTTTGGAGGAGGAAGAGCAAGGCCTATGAAGAAAAGAACACCTTGCCTACTGTGAAGCATGGCGGGGGGTCAATCATGCTTTGGGGCTGTTTTGCTTCTACAGGTACAGGGAAGCTTCAGCGTGTGCATATTCAGGTACCATGAATTCTCTTCAGTACCAGGAGATATTGGAAGGAAATGTGATGCAGTCTGTCACAAACCTGAGGCTTGGGAGATGTTGGACCTTTCAACAGGACAATGATCCCAAGCATACCTCCAAGTCCACTAGAGCATGGTTGCAGATGAAAGGCTGGAACATTTTGGTGTGGCCATCGCAGTCACCAGACTTAAATTCGATTGAGAACCTCTGGTGGGACTTGAAGAATGCAGTTGCAGCGCGCAAGCCTAAGAATGTGACTGAACTGGAGGCTTTTGCCCATTAAGAATGGGCTAAGATACCCGTAGATCTCTGTAAGACACTTGTGTCAAGCTATGCTTCACGTGTAAAAGCTGTTATAACTGGAAAAGGATGTTGTACTAAGTACTAAGAATGAATGTCACTTGGGGGTTGAATAAAACTGATAATGATCTGAGCACAGAAAAGACATTTGTGGTTATTTCATTATTAATGTTATGTTATATTTGTCTGACTTATAAGTGCCTCGCTGATTTCATTGTAAACAAGATGACTGAAATGATCAAAATCAATGTCAAAATGGCCAAAACACTCAATTTCAGTGGGGTTGAATAATTTTGAACACAACTGTATATGACATATATCAGTTGTATGTAATCGTGTACGTTATTTTTACAATATATATGTATGTTGGCCTGTTTTAATTTAATGTTTAAAATCAGCTAGAGGGTTAATATCACCTTTATTGTTAACACATAATTTTTTTTTAGATTTATTGTAAGTATGGGATATAAATGTGTATGTGGGTTTTTTTATTGCAAAAGTGTGTGGTTGCAATTGTTTATTGTTGTAGTGTGGCTTTTGGTGGTGTGGATTTGCGGGTTATTGGTGGTTTGGATTTGGAGGAATAAATTTGTTTTAAGTGTTTTTGTAAAAATGTGTTATTTCTGGGTTTTGTCTTACTCGGGTTTAGTGAATTGTGCGCTCTTTAGAAAGGAAAGTGTTATTACTGATGTTTTTTATTGTCAGGTATTGTGAATTGTGTGGTTTTGTGAAGGGAAACATTTGTTATTTTTATGGTTTAACAAGTGTATGCTTTTTAATTCGCTTATTGCCGTGCAGGAGTTAATGGCTTTGAAGGGAGTAAGGGGTTAAAATCACCCAATACTTGTTCCATGGTATTATCTGTAATCATTTATTTCATGATTACAGATAACATTTTAGTGGGTTTATATGTATATATTTTTTATGTTTGTGGGGACGTTTGTACTGAGTTGGATTGCATGAGAGGTCCCAGAGTCTACTATATACGCAATTCATAGGGCGGGTGACGGGGATAAAAGTATATTGAATTTTACATTTGGAATGCTTACATTGAAATATATATATTATATCGGCACTTCATGCCAATCAAAGGCATTACAGGAATTGACCTGTTTTTTTAGCCGGTGATTGGCAGGGGCAAAATCTAACAAAAATCGACCCAAGGTGGGCTGCATGCGATTTTTGATCAGCAAATTTCACATGCGCATGCATCACAAGGTAACTGACACATGTAAGCCTAAAAACTGAAACTGCTGTAACAAGAGTGGCTTTGTGTATGACTTTCCATTTCCATAAAGCGAGTAAACCGCTATACAGTCATTTGTATTCCACAGACTTTACAACCTTGTATACCTTTTAGTGATCCGGCACACACAGATATGCTAAACCTAGAAAATATTTGTGTTTTTCTCCTTTCTTCTGTACCACAAGCTGTATTACAATCACGTAGGGAGATTGGCGCAGTGTGGCCATTGCATGCAGAGTGCCTTTAATAATAACATTACATGATCAGCGAGGCATGCAGAGCCAATTCTTCATTGTCAGGAGCTGACGGAATACAGCGCAGTGTGTAACCACCACATTGTCACACACTTTTGATTTTGGCTTTTTTCCTCCGCTTATCACACAAACTGACAGTTTGTAAGGCATTCATTTTCAATGTATCAAGAAGGCTGGCAGATTTCTAATGGAACTCAGCATAAAAATATGATATATTAGCATAGAAGAATAAAAGAAAATAGAGATAATGGTAGTCAATCACACGCCATTTTTTATTCTATCATCTGTGTTCTACCGTTACACAGTGTTTCCGTACGTTTTCGGTGATCAAAAACCACTACTATGTATTTTTTATTTTGGTCTCATAGATCTTACAGCCTTTCTGTTAAAAAGTCCTTGGCATGTTTTAACTTGTGTTCATATGACCATTGGTAAATGAACGCACTGCGTTGTAATTGAATCTCAGAGGCATGATGAGGGAATTGTAAAAGAGTGTTAATTTAGCAGTGCTTTTTAAGAATTATAAGGTCCATTAAAAAAGAAAAAAACAAAACGTTTGCATGATGAATTGAAACACCTGCCATATAGGTTTCATACCATCAGGTTTCCCCCCTCACCTTATTCACCTGCATTATCACCCCGCTCTGTAACTTTCGGACCATCTACCATCAACCCTTAAGCAGGGTACAGACAGCTCGATATTCGAGCCGTCCGATGTACCCTGCAGCAGCATGATGACGTCATCACGCTGCTTTCAGATATCGGCTGGCTGGAAGAGATGGCTCTGATCGGCAGCTGAAGCTTTGCCTGGAGAATAGCGGTCTCTAAGCAAAGCATCGGACACGGGTCATTATTACGGTCATGTCCGATACAGCTATACAGCGCCCACCGCTGATTTTCGAGCGGGACAAATCAATCCCGCTCGAAAATCAGCGGTGGGCGCAGATTATATGGGCTAGATAGATGGCCGTGAGCGCACACGGCGCTCGAAAGGGCCATCAATTTGACCAATATCCCCACTTCTGTACCCTGCTTAACGGACAGCAGAATGACCTAGTTATTGGCTTAGAAAAGGGGAGACCATGATATACCAGTACCTATCCAGAAGACCGTACCTTTCCAGAAGTATTGTGGTTTTCTCCAGTGTATACAGTAAGTGGGGTAGCAGCAGAAGGTAAACTATCCTAATGTTGAATTATAAGTGTTTGGATTAGGCTGTGACTTAAGCCCCCAAAACACTCTTAGATTTCCACTCAATATTTCGGGCGATCGATTGCCGTGCACACTAACGGCGGTCGGTTGGCAGTCAGTCAGCCAAAAAATTGGGTGCAGATCTAAAGCTTAAAGGACCGAAATCGGCCACCAAATCGGTCTAAACCATTACATTACATTACAGTCCGTAATTCTTAGATTGGTCTAAAACTTTAAGTGTCCCCGACCAAAGTACAGGTATGTCTCCTCAGCTGAGCTAAGCTCGGCTGAGGACACAGTCTGTCTGCAGCTGCCTGCTTCTCTCCCTCAAAAGCTGTGATGGGGAGAGGGGGAGCTAGCAGCCCTTCCCTTTACCTTAGTGCTAGGTTGCCAGCTCAGTGACTTTGCAGCCTCTTCTCATGACCGGTGTCCCTAGCTGCTCAGGCCCTGGCAGTGGCCCGAGCGACTAGGGGACCCGGCCAATTGTGACCCGATGTTTTGTCCAGTTGACCGCGCATGATGATGTCATCACGCACGTTTGATCGGCCAAAACATCGGGTTCCAATTTAAACGTGTATGGGGGGCTTTACTGCGGAAACCAATGAGCGTTATATAAAGGAGGCCAGCAATCGCAGCATTAAATAAAGCAGGCCAGAATTGGCAGCATCTGTTCTCTTGTAAAAGGTTTACCGTATTTATGGAAAAGTGTGTGCCCAAATGGTCTAAACATGTACAAAAATATTTTTTGTCCCAACCATCCTGGGAGCAATAGCTATGCATCCCAAGAGGCAGAAATGTGTTCCATTCCCTCCAGCCAAGCCAAAAAAAAAACTGCCAATAAGAAATCTTAGCTGCATTAGCACTAGCAGTACCCATTCTCTGAACATTCTGACCAACTTTTGAAGAGAGACATTTCACAATTAGATAACATGAGTTGTGTATTTACATTAACATTCTGCATTGCAATAAATACTCATATTTCCTCCCATATGTAAATAACTGCTCATAGGTAAGTTGTTCAGTGCCAGGTTGTAAAATGTGTCTCTTCATGAGTTGAATAGTGTGTTCAGAGAAAGAGTACTGCTTGTGTGTAAACTCAGGATAAATTTTCAGCCCTGCACATTCTGCTGCAGCAACGACCTCCCTTCTGGCACTGTCCTTTTGGCTGGAGGAATACAGAGTGAATACTGCATGGTCCAGTCCTGCCTACTTTACTAGAACATTCTGTATATTCACTTGATATCTAAATGGCTGTATCTGTGTTTTTATTTTTTCCCTATTTATCTCTTCTTTTCCCTATTTATCTAAAACTTTGGGGTGCATCTTATGGTCTTATAGTGCGAAAAATGTGGTACTTAAGGTTCGATGACGGCAGCAATACTCCCACCTAACATATACTTTGGGATGAGGAGTTGAGTGCCACTGGTGTGAAGCCACAAAGTGCGCCGTGATGTGTTTTGTTAGGAACATGGCGTTAGAATGGACTATAAATCACTGTGATTTACTTTCAATAATTAATTTAAAAAAGGCCCTCTCTGTCCACCACAGTCAACACAAATGTCTTTCAGGTGCAGCCTTTGGTAATGAACACACAACCCTTGGCTGCTCCTCTGGTTTTTACTTTCCTACTCAAAACATGGAAAAGCCTTGAAATGTGAGCCGTGTCTGACCGCCATTAATCATGGACAATGAGAGACAGCAGGAAAAATACGTCCCCTAACACGTAGTATCAGTTGTGTGTTTTCCTAGCCTATTCAGTACCATGTCTGAAGATGACAAACTGCTGCTTACTCTTTTGTGTGTGACCCAGAACGAGAAGATCCCCAAAACAATGCAGAAGAAAGCATGAAGCCAAGGTCTGTGAACAAATCTTTCCTACGTGTATGTTCCAGGTGGTGTTCTAGGTTTTCAGGGTTCATTGTCAACCTCAAGTATATATACCTTTGTTTTGCTTGGTCATGTGATGTTTGAGATTCTCATTCTCTTTGTCTTTTGAGGTGATTGGTAGTCCTTAATAATGAAGATAATGACAATAATGTATAGACTTGAGCACCTTTTCTCCATTAATCTCCTGAAAGCCCAGGCCATCTGGATAATACACCCCAAGGGTAAATGTCATTAGCTGCCCAAGCACACAAGAAGTTAGATGAATGATTCTGGTTATTTGACCAAAGAGAAGACTTTTAATAGAGATTTTTAAATGTATATTACAGAATTTCAGTTCTGTATAATGATGTCAAATCGGTTTTAAAAAATGAGACTAAATACAGTAATATCAGTGTTAGCAGATTGGTGTAGGTTCCAGGGTCACTGAGCTCAAATTCAGTCTTCCATACAATTGTATGGGTTTGCACTGGTAATGGACACATTAGCGTGCCTGTTACTGGCCTAAAACCGCAGTCCCAGTGCTTCAGGTGTAAAATGGCCCTGAAGGATAAGATGCAGATGCTGAAGGATGCACCTTAGGATCACCAATCTGTATTGATCAGAATATTATTGTTGGACAAAAAGTAAATGCGTTTCAGGAGGCACCTGGAATCCGCCTTCATCAGCGCTCTGTTAAAACAAAATAAATTGATCCGGCCCTTTGGTGTCAAGACGCACTGTTCCCTCCAATAAGTGGAGATAATGCCTAGAGGAAGATTGTTACAGTCTCCTTCTAGAGGCCGTCATTTGCCCCTGTCTGCAATACAATTTTTAAGTTGACTGTCCAAAGCTTCTTTTCATTCATGATTTTATAGAATATTTTCTTCTTTATTTACCCTTTATTATTATTCTACAGAAAAGGTACAAAAAAGTATACATTTATCAACATAATCTGTTTAAATTTCAAGGATTCGGAACTGTGTGGTTCTGTGTTCAGCCCCTCTGTTAAATTCAAACACCCATTGTGGCCCATTAGTCAAAATGTTCTTAGAACAAGAAAGAGTTTGTAGTGTGCTAGAGATCAATACGATTGATTAAGCCCCCCATACTCGGGTGCCGATCTTAAGCTTAAAGAGACTAAAGCAGGGTACAGATGGCTTGATATTCGAGCCGTCCGATGCACCCTGCAGCAGCGTGATGACGTCATCACGCTGCTATCAAATATCAGAGGAGCCGGGGATAGACCGCTCTGCTCTCCCCGGCTCAGCCGAGATTTGCCTGGAGACCCGCGGACATCGTATTTACGGTCATGTCCGATAAGGCTGTTTTCAAGTGGGATTGATTTGTCCCGCTCGAAAACAGCGATGGCGGCAGATTATATGGGTCAGATAAACGGCTGTGACCCATATCTCCACGTCTGCACCCTGCTTAAATCAGCTGCCAGATCGATCTAAGCCATTACTGACATGTACGTAATTTTTACACCAGTCTAATACTTTAAAGGAGGACACAGTGTTCCCGTCTAAAGTATGGGTATGTCTCCTCAGCTTTGAGGGATCTGAGATCCATGGGGCTGAGAAAACAGCCTGTGTGCCTGCTTCTGAGGGGGGATAGGAGGGGGGTGGTGCTAGCAGCTCCTCCCTCTCCCTTCATGCTAGGCTGACTGTTCTCACAGCCGGTGTCTCTAGATGCTGTCTGCGTGGTCTCCCTAGCTGACGGCCTGAGGTCACAACATTGGGTCACAATCTAAACGTGTATGGGGGGCGTTAGAGATAGTAAAATTTTTTTAACTTTGTGAGCTGCCCTTAAACATGCTATAATCACCAAAATTGCTGAAGATGTAGAGAAGGGTTGTGGGAACATTAGAAAAAATGCTCTAGCATATGTAGTTAGTTCAAGTCGAAATTTAGACTTTTAAAATTTTGACTTGACGTTGAACTTAATTTATGCAAAAATGATTTGTGTTAGAGTCATACTTAAGGATTGTAGTATACCCCAAGCCTTTTCTACATCTCCAGCAGATACTATGCTCAGGGGCTTTGCAATAAACTCAAAATCGTCTGTTTTTCTTTTTTTAAATGTGACCATCTTTACTATTGATAGAGATCAGTCTCATATATCTATGACTATTTCTTGAAGCACATCAACAGTTTACAGGTCCAGACTCTACTGAGGATTTCTACTTGTATTCTATTAATTCTTACTTATGGGCTATGATGTGTCTTCACAGCGTCCTAGCCCACACCACATCCAATGAAATGAATGAGTGTGGTGCAGTAACCCAAACACCCTATTTGGCATTAATGGAAACATAATGCAAAGGCGCGGTGGCATCTAGGCACATCACATTTTGAGTTTGACCACCTCTAGCATGTCTGCATTCCATGACTATCTCTGGTAGTGTGTCTATAGTCACTGTCCCCTGCTAAATATCTGCAATGTCTGTCCGCTTTCTGTAGCACTTCATTCACGGTCTTCAGTGTTTATCTGTCTTATCAGAAGTTCCAATACTAATGCTAGGCATACACATGCCGATAAGCGGTCGATTTTTAATCTGACCGACGGGCGTGCGCGCTCGCGCCGTCGGTTAGGTTAAAAATCGGCCGCTAATCGGCATGTGCCCACATGGGGCGACAGATCCCTGTCGCCCCACTGCTCGGATGGCCAGAGAACGGACATGTCCGATCTTCTCTGGCCGATGCAAGCCGAGGCAAGCCGATGCCATAAGCTGCAATGGAGATGGCGTCTTCATTGCAGCTTATGGCCGGCACACAAAGGGTGCCCAGCCGACTGAAGGGGCCCCAGAATGCAACGGGGTGCTAACGTGATGACGTCATCACGTTAGCATCTCGGCACACATCGGAGTAGGTCGGTCTGACCTACTCGGTATGTGTATGCCCAGCATAACTAGCAAATTGAACATCATATTGTATGGTCAACAACCTGGCTGTCCTGTCTGGATCTCATGACTAGCGTAACGGAATTGCACATCTTTTTGGCAGGTGACACGGTTTACATAAAAACATTTCAACTGTGTATGTTTCTGTCTGAATTTCGGCTTTAATGTTTGAATCATAAATGGTTCCTTCTGTGAGCTTTCATGGAGGGTGATGACTGATGGAAATGGAACAGCTGGGTGCTTTTGGGCAAAGTTTTGGTCAGGATGGCACAGTGACAGCCAGGAAAGCACAACAAGTTGTACGCAGGGTATACCAGCACGATCCGCAGGCACTGCGAAATCTCTGATGCTGCTTCATGTCTCACTCGGCTGGTCAAATTCTACTTAAGGGCCCCCATACACCTTTAGATTTCTCTGTCAGGTTTGCTTTAGATCTCCTTTTGTTTTACCAAAACCATATACTTTACTTTACTTTCTAAACCATCAAGTCTATCTGTGTTCAATCACAGAGGACCCGGCACTACTTATGCTGGGCATACACATACCGAGCAGTTCAGACAGACCAGCTCCGATGTGTGCCGAGATGCTAACGTGATGACGTCATCACGTTAGCACCCCGTTGCATTCTGGGGCCCCTTCAGTCGGCTGGGCACCCTTTGTGTGCCGGCCATAAGCTGCAATGAAGACGCCGTCTCCATTGCAGCTTATGGCATCGGCTTGCATAGGCCAGAGAAGATCGGACATGTCCGTTCTCTGGCCGGCCGAGCAGTGGGGCGACAGGGATCTGTCGCCCCATGTGGGCACATGCCGATTAGTGGCCGATTTTTAACCTGACCGACGGCGCGAACGCGCACGCCCGTCGGTCACATTAAAAATCAGCCGCTTATCGGCATGTGTATGCCTAGCATTAGTTGTTGGTAGATCTAAAAGATATTGGACAGAGAGATCTAAAGCAGGGTCCTAAATTCGAGCCGTCTGCTCTCTCCCCAGCAGCTGAAGCTTTGCTTGGAGACCAGTGGTTGATCATTCATTGATCGCATGGGTATCGACCCATGTATGGCTGGCTTGATTTGGTGTACAGGCCTAGGTCCTCACTTCCCTACATTGTTGGGTGACTCCAGTCTGCTTACATTATATTCAATATGGCAGCACCCATTGGGCCTTTTGGATTGCTAGGGCAGATATTACAGGTAAATAAAATACCTCAAAGATAGTTTATGCATATTTAAACCTATTGGTTGATTACTTTGCATTCTTTAAAGCCCCTATACATGTCTAGATTTTCTGTTCAATCAACTTAAAAAGATAAATTTTGGGGGGTCAGGGAAATAGGTGATTGATTGTATGTCTGCCAACTGTAGTAACAGATATTTGATCAACTTTTTGGGGATCGACTGAAAGTGTAATGAATTTCAATACAACCAATCAAAATTTACCAGCAGGTCCAATCCTTTATCAATAAATTTTTTTCCCCAATTTTAATTGGTTTAGGTTGATCTAACCATGTGGGCTGCCATAGATTTTCAATCAATCAACCAAAAAAATTGATTGAATTAGGTTGATTGGATGAAAAATCTAGACGTGAATCGGGGCCTTAAGTTGGCAGTCGAAGTTATGGCTGGCATACACATGCCGATAAGCGGCCGATTTTTCACCTGACCGACGGCCGCTTAGCGGCATGTGCCCACATGGAGCGACAGATCCCGGTCGCCCCACAGCTCGGCCGGTGGAAGCCGATAGCGGGCGTCTTCATTGAAGCTAATGGACGGCACACAAAGGGTGCCGACGGACTGAAGGGGCCCCATAACGCACCAGGGTGCAAACGTGATGACGTCATCACGTTCGCCTTCCGGTGCATATCGGAGCTGGTCTGTCTGCACCCGTCGGGGTGTGTATGGAAGCATAAGAATAACATAGATCTTGCCATAGGAATCTGCTGACAATTCCAAGGCAGGTGGCAGTCCCTGCAGGAGGTGACATCATCGCTATAGGAAGCAAGAAAATATATTTTTCTTTTATATTACAGAAATGAATGTTTAGTCTATAAAATGTGTTTTGCTGCTCACGGTTTCAAACTCCATTTTTAAGTTCGACTAGTACAACTGATTGAACACATATGTGGAAAGAAGAGAATGTTTAAATAGTTTTCAGTTTAATAAAATATGGATCCTGCTAGAAAGTGTGACAAGCGGCTGCAGGTCATTGCTCCGGGTCCAGTCAGTGAACCACATTGTCAAATTGCATTCAGAATGTAAAAGCCAAAATACATAAATGTTAAGTGTAAAATTGTGGCCAGGAATATTATTTTCATTATTCATTCTTGTGCAAGCTTGAAACGGCCAAGAGTATTAGAAAATATTATTCAATCACTCAGGAGTGAGCAATGATTTTCTTGAAGTTTGGGCCAAAGTCTTGTTTGAAGAAAAGTTTAAAGGAAAGAAAAAAAAACTGAAAGGCCTCTCTTTTTATGGCCGTAGCACCAATCCTACAGAGCATGCTGGCACCTTCTCAATAAGCTTTTGATAGCAAAATAAATGTCAGATGGTATTAAAACCATATTACAAATGATTATATGCTTTCATTAGGATGCATTTATTGGTATGCTTACCCCACTGGCACTAATACACTATATGGGTATAATGGGGAATCCTGACCATCTCAGCAACACCAACTTGTTAGACGTCCCATATAGCTTCTTATGTAAAGAGCAAATAGAGTTGTTGGTGTGCGTCTATGGGAAATTGTACCTATTTAGCCAAGAGTGTTTGTGAGGCCTAGTACTAATGATGCTGGACATTAGGCTAGGTTCAGACAGGCAGCATGAAACAAACATTTTTAGTTTTTGCCTGAAAGCCCCCTTAATGCAGAATTCCCTGTGTCAATGAACCTGCATGTGCCCTGGTTTATTTATTACTGTATTGGTTTTTGGACCATAAGACGCACCCTGTATTTTTTAACAGAAAAAAGTGAAATGTTCTAATTAGTTGTAAGAAAAAATCCCCTGCAGTAGCCAATTTCAGCCACAAAAATTGTGTCACTAGAGAGCAGACTTCAAACAGAAGAGGGGGGGGGGGTTTGTGTGCGGTGAATTCTGCATTGTTCGTCTCCCTTCTTGCCAGCTGTGAACAGAACGGTGATCGTAGCTAACAGGCAGACTTACATGGAAGCTGCTGGCTGACAGCTTCCATGTATGTCTCTCTGGTGTACTGCTTCTGTCAGCAGGGCTCTGCTACAAGAAAGAGTACAGTACAGATGAGGGATCTGGCTGTGGCCGCATCTCTCATCTGACAGCTCGGGAGGGCTGGCGGGAAACCAAGGCGCGACTACGCTTTGACTCGCTTTTGGCATAGGTCTGATATGCCAGAATAACGGGGGGCACAAACAGTTTGGACCCCCCTCCAGAGCATACCAGCCCCCCTGCCTGGCATTGCCCCCAGTCCTACTAGGCTCGATGCCATACCTGAACGAGGGTATTGTGAGGGTGCAGCCAAGGTTTAACAAGGAGACCTTCCAATCCCCTCTTGTAATAAACATGCAAAACAGATTTTATGAGCGCTTTCTTCTCTTGGAAGACAGGTTCTCTTGCCTAGAGATGGTCAAATTTTTTCAACGAGCTGAATTTGTGAGTTGGAGATGTAGAGAAGGGTTGTGGGAAGATTTGAGAAAAACAATTAATTGCTCTTGCAAAATTTCGACTTGACTTTGAAAATAATTTACCGTATATACCGAGTATAAGCCGACGCGAATATAAGCAGAGGTACCTCATTTTACCTAAGAAACCTGGAGAAACTGATTGACCCGAGTATAAGCCGAGGGTGGGAAATGCAGGAGCTACTTTCGAGTTTCAGTAAATAAAATAAATGCCAATTAGATGACTTTTATAGGTAAATTATGTTTTAAATATTTATTTTAAAGAAAATAACATGAGTGTAAAGCTAGCCACACATGGTTCAATTTTGGTTCAATCCATGCTCGGTTAGATCGAGGAATTCAATCATCTAATCGAAAATCGATCTTAATCGCATCAACATACACCCCACATTGAGTTTGCGATTGTGGTGAGATTTCGATTCCAAAATATTACTAAAATCGTCGATTTTGGTATGGAAACGTTTGAATTCCAGATTGAAGTGGTCTATCTAATCTAATCGATCCAGGAGAAACACCACAAACATCGACGATTATAAAACGATTTTGGCACAATCGACGATGATTTTCCAACATGTCCGATCAAAATTCGATTTGATTTTCTGCCTTCATCGAACAATTATCGTCGATCGTACCATGTGGGCATTTCTCGATTTTCGTTCAATCGATGAAAAAATTAATCTAATCGAGCATTGATTGAACCAAAATCGAACCGTGTGTGGCTAGCTTAAGAGTGGAGTTCAACAATAACAGATCTGTACCAATAAAGATTTTTTATTTCTAAAGACTCCCATGCACGGGTAGATTTTTCACTCATTGATCAAAAACTCACACATTTTTGATCAATCGATGACCAACCGATCAGCGATCAATCGAGCTCTGCCTACCCTGAACTATCGACCAAACAAAATTGGAATCGACTAAAAATCAGATCGGACATTGGACCGATTTGATCGTTTGGCAATCAGAGTACGTTGGTGTACCCATAGCTCCCTATGCAGCAGCCTTTCCGATCGATGGATTTTGTGGAATCGCCCATTTTGGAGATCGGCTCATTTCCAAATCGACCACAAATCGGATTCCCAAGGTGGTGTTTCATCAATTACCAAACGATCAATCGCCGATTTTAGGATCGCCGGGAATGATCGGATCGGGACTCGATCGGTGATGTTGACCCGTGTATGGCGACCTTTACAGGTTAAAAAAAAGTCTTTGTAAAACACTTTATGGTAATGTCCCCCCATTAGTGTTGAGCAGCATATGATATATTCGAATTCGGGTAATTTCGCGAATATACAAAGGAACATTTGAAATTAGTAGAATTCAATTCAACTGTATTCTATTGCCTATCCATCGCGTGCGCCTGATTATTCGCAAAGATTCGCGATGCAGCTTTACGCTTCTCTTCTTCATTATGTGATCTTAGCCAGTAAGATATATATATATTCGTCGAATATATTAGAATTTTGAATATTCTCGCTCAACACTACCCCCATACACACACATGAATCTACCTACACTGATAGCATGTGTAGGGTAAGCACGGACTCCCCTGTAACAGTAGTGTCTGCTTGTTGCTCCTAATATGATATATGAAGACGATAGAGAGGAATAGAGCATGGAGGTTTACCAGCACAGTTCTACAGGGTCGGCCATTTATATGGATACACCTTAATAAAATGGGAATGGTTGGTGATATTAACTTCCTGTTTGTTGCACATTAGTATATGTGAGGGGGTAAACTTTTCAAGATGGGTGATGACCATGGCGGCCATTTTGAAAAAAGTCTAAGGGGGTCAGATCAGGAGACCTTGGGGGCCATTCAACTGGTCCACGACGACCAATCCACTTTCCAGGAAACTGTTCATCTAGGAACGAGCGAGCTTCAGTGCATAAAGAGGGAAACACATCATCATGTAGCAATTTCAAGGTCTCCCGATCTGACCACCTAATACTTTTATCTTTGGGGTCATCTGAAGGCAATTGTATGCTGTGAAGATACGAGATGTGCAGCACCTGAAACTACGCATACTGGAAGCCAGTGCTAGCATTTCTCCTGCGGTGTTGCTATCAGTGTGTGAAGAGTGGGAGAAGAGGGTTGCATTGACAATCCAACACAATGGCCAGCACATTGAACACATTTTATAAGAGGACAGAAACTTGTAAAGAATAAAGTTATGTTAAAACCAAGCACACCATTGTTTGTCTTGTGAAATTCCCAATAAGTTTGATGTGTCACACTCTTCCTATAACAAAAACAAAAATTGGGTTCAAAATGGCCAACTTCAAAATGGCTGGCATGGTCACCAACCATCTTGAAAAGTTTCTCCCATCACATATACTAATGTGCCACAAACAGGAAGTTAATATCACCAACCATTCCCATTTTATTAAGGTGTATCCATATAAATGGCCCACCCTGTACTTCTAGGAACTGTAAACTCTGCCTGCTTTCCTGCTGCCAGCCGATGTGTCTTCTATGACAGCTCCATCCCTCTCCGCAGAGATTACAGATGCCGGAGGAGATACACATCTCCTGCTGCCAGCTCCTCCATGCAGCGGCTCCGTCATGCTGCTTCCCCTGCTATTTCTCTTGTCTCAGGGATTGGGTTATGCTTCTCCAGCCCAACCTGGACTCGTGTATAAGCCGAATAGGTTTTTTTCAGCACATTTTGGGTAAGGAAAAACTCGGCTTATGCATAAGTATATATGGTATGCAAAACCCATTTGTGTTAGTACTTTCTTTTTTTGTAGTATACTCAGGACCCAACATATCCAGCAAGCTTGGTGATGATATAATTTTCTCAACTGGAAAAATGCATGAGTGAATAAAAATTCGGCGAAAGAGCCTATGTGAATCTTGCCATAGACATTTAAATAATTCAAATTCATCCTAGTTGTGTCCAATAGAGTTGAGGACTGTTCGCTTCTCATTCATTCCACTGATTTCCACTCCACTCACTCATTTCTCCACTGATTAAAACTTTTCAAACTATGTCACATTTGGTCACTCTTTGGTATGCTGTGGTGTTGAACGACTATATTCTATTTTTTTTTAAATATGTGCTGCACACCAACCACAAGATTTATGGGAGAAGAATAAATAGGTTTCTTAAGAAAATGAAAGTTCCCTCCTGTCTGATCCCAATATGTTGGGTCAAAGTGCTTAATCAGTGATGGCAAACCTTTCAGAGACCGAGTGCCCAAACTAAAGCCCAAACCCCACTTATTTATCTCAAAGTGCCGGCAAAGTATCCTGACACACACACAATTCATATACACACACGAAACATGTAAAACACACACTCTTCTTTCTTAGATAGAATAAGAAAGGGTTTGGGGCGCCGTGTGCAATCAGAAAAGAGGGGAACAGAACTGACAGCATTGAGAGCCAATAGGCTGCAGTTCTCTCCTATGTGCTGGCTAACAGCTCGTGTGCCCACCTCTGGCACATGTGCCATAGGTTCGCCATCAATGTGCTTAAATCAACATGGTCATCCCAGCTAATTTTAGACAACAGGACAGTCAGAAAACTAGCATTGCAGCCTTATCTCTCTCTCTCTCTCTAGGAGGGTGTACTAATAAAAGAAACACTTTAGGCCAAGGCTGGTGATGGACCAAGAGGATAATGGATTTGGCTGCAGAATCTTTTTCTAAACATTATCACTTTGGTCAAACGCAATGGGTATGTGCTCAGCAGGAAACACTTGTTACTCCATCTCTAGTTTTATTTGAACCTGGCTAATCAGTTATAGTAAAATGACAAGTTACAGTTACAAGCCAAGGAAATTCAAAGTGAGAACATGTTGTAGTGCCATGTAAAAGGCATGTTCATGATAGCTCTAGACCTATTATTGTTTGATGCTGAGCCTGCCCCACCATTGCTTTGACTTCTAAATGGCTAGAGAGGATGCCTATGATATAGAGCCCAGGTGCCCAACCTGCGGCCCTTTGGGCATTCTTTAGTGGCCCCCCTTAGGGTATGTTTCAACATCCGTCGGGACCCTCTACACTAAGCACAGTGCTTGGCAGGGAATCCTGACGGATTACATAAACTTTAGCTGGCCGGCGGATGCTCTGTTCAGACAGAATGGCTCAGCGCCGTGAGAGCATCTGCAAAGCAGGTAAAATGTATGTGCTCCGTCGGGACCTCCTGCCAAGCACAGCGCTTAGTGTAGGGGGTCCCAACGGATGTGGAAACATACCCTAAGTCCTCCACTTGCAGCTCCTGAAACCTAACTGTTGATGCATAGAAACTTGCTTGTCTGCAGATAATGATCCCTAAAGCTTGAAGTATCATATTGAACAAAATTTGTCTTCTAGCTATTCCATTTCTTCATTATAAACTGCGTATACAAGTCAATATAGATTGAAAATTGTATGTGCAGCCCTCCATATCCACTCAGTTGCCCACCACTGATATATAGGTACCAGTAAGAAGGAAAAGGGGGCAGCTTCCAGCTCAATATTTATAGAAATCTTCAGTTGATATACATATAATGTTTACAGTATATTATGCTTAGAATCACCCAGATCTCTGGCGGGTTGACAGAGCAGAAATAAACCTCAAAAAGAAACAAAACGCAGAACAAACTTGTACATATAGATTTTATTGTGCAGCAATATTTAAAAATATAAATCTCTTATTTACACATCATAAAAACACACCGACATTTAGTTGCTATAAAACATCCTAAAGGAATGGCTTTCTATAAGTTCATACATAGTTTTCCACACATTCATAAGCAGGGATCCAGACAAGCGTTTGGATACAGGTCCTTCCGAATGCTTGGTAACCTAACCCTTCAGGAGGTTGCCCATTGGGATAACATGGGGTATGACTGACTGGCCACCTGGATTATGGTTTGGGTATAGGGAGGCTGCTAACCATCTGAATTCAGCCTAAGGCAGGGGTGGGCAAACCTTTTGACTTGTGGGCCACACAGAGGCCAGACCAAGTCATCACATGATCACACCACTGCATCGTCCCCAGGGCAATGTTTGGACACCTCTAGGCATTATGTGCACTCATTGCAGAAAAGAGAGGGGAGCATCTTTTCAACTAGGTGACAAAGGGTAAGAAAAGAAAGCTAAACTGGCCTTAGTTTGCCCACCCCTGCCCTTATTCAAGTCTTAAGCTAGCCATACACTGCACGGATTCCCTGGCTGATCGATTCAGCACCCATGGATTCCGGCGATTCCGCCGGCATCCACAGGTGAGAACGATCAGCCAATTAGGGAATCCGATCGTGGCAGCCCACCTTGCACGGCCGGATCCGTGTCCGATGGATCGGCTCCCTGACCGCAACGCCCCCTGATCAGAGCAGAATCGGACCCGAAAAGACCAACAGGTTGGTTCTTCCTCGGATCCGATTCTGTGCCCCCGATCCATCGGATGCGATCGGACGGGCAAGGTGGGCTGCAGAGGATTCCGGCACGATGGATCCGCGTGCACGCGCCCGGAATCCATCGCGCCGGAATCCGGCACGAATCCGTGCCGTGTATGGCAGCCTTTACAGATCCTGCAGTCAATCCAGCATTTATAGGACCTTCTTGTAGAGGTAGGTGAGTTCCGACACCTGTAACTACACTGCTTCACAACCACCCATGTAAAAAAGTCTTACACCGGGAACACATGGCTCGATATACGAGCTGTTCGAGGTTCCCGGCAGCAGAGTGATGACGCCATCGCGCTGCTGCCCGACATCGAAGGAGATGGAGGCACAGCACTGTGATCCCCCCGGTCTTCATGCAAAGCAACGAACATGGTTTACAGTCATGTCCGATATCCCTGTTTTCAAGCGGGATTGATGGATCCTGCTCAAAACCAGGGATGGCCGTATTAGCCAATTAGATGTGGGCCAGATAGATGGCTGTAAGCATGTACGACGCTTGAAGCGGCCATCGATCTGGCCCATATCTACAGGTGTGTTCCTTGCTTTAATGTTAACACAAACTGAAACTTTGTATCTAGAATAGGAAAGAGGGAAATAAGAGGCAATCTTGCTAATATAGAACAGGACTCTTGCTGTAGAATCCATACAGGGACAATGGTCACAGGTACAAATTCAAGGGAGGTAAATATCAGTGGAGACCCCTGACCCATATCCTATGTAACCCAAATACACTTGACAAAAGGGTAACTGGTGCCTACCTACAAGTCCCTCTTGATCTTCGCCATTATACAGGGAGAAGAGGTCTTGGAAATAAGTTTACAAAATGTACAAGATTGTTTGAGATTTCAGTTTAGTACAAGGCACTTTAAGATCAACAAAACACAAATAAATAAATAGTCTAAAAAATGATAAAAAATGGGGAAATAAAACTGCCCCAAAGAGCACAAGGACAGGACACCCTCTTCTGCAATTAGCTAGACCATACATAAGGTTAGATATTCACACAACAACAGTAACCCACAGAGGTTAGAAAGACCAAATATTAGTAAAGGCCCCCACACACTTGTAGCAAGCTGCGGACGTTTTTTCTGCAGACCAATAAGTGTGCACGCTTGAGGCAGGCGGCAAAATCGGCTGTGGGTGGCGGGTGCCCACATGGCTCGGTCAGCCAGAGAACGGACATGTCCGTAAATCTCTGACCAATGCCATTAGTGTGAATGGAGACCGGCGTCCCGCTGATACTCTGCGCGATGGAGTGCAGCATGATGACATCATCATGCTGCACTCCACCGCTCATCTGTCAGCCCCCGCTTGCTATGTGTGTGGGGGCCTTAAGTCCAATGTCACATAGACAATTCGGAACCACCAACAAGAGGCCTCTGCTTATCATGAGGGGTTACCATCTGTCTAGCCTGGAAGGGTGCCGAACCTCATTCACTAGTGAAAGGTACACATTGTATAGGGATGCTTCCTCTCGATTGATAGGAGGTCTGGTTATGATCCTGGTTTGACATGTTTGATTTACATTAAATTTTACCAACAATTTTACCATACAAATTTACCAACATGTCCGATAACTTTTTATCGAACGAACAAGTTGTTTCGGTACTCGATTTTTGGTCCTGATTGATCGAACGAAAATATCAAACCATGTATGGTCACCTTAAGCCTTGTGACCAGTGTCCTATTCATGCTTTAGAAGGTATCAGAATCCGATTCGACAAAAGACGATTTAACTTCCTCGTCCGCGTCACTCATAGTGGGTAGGGTCACCGGCATGTTCTTAGGAGCTTTGAATGCTTCTCCTAGAAGAAAACAAGAAACAGAAAGTAATGAAAAGAAAACAGAATTTCCTCTGAGTAAATATGTTAGCGTAACACAATTGATGACCGGAACATGGCCAGCGAGAGACTGGAAAGGTCAAATGCCAGTGGACGGCTGGCCCAGTATACATGGAGCATGAAACTGTAAAGGCTTCCTTATCAGTGGTGATAGGGCTTCGGTACACACAGAAATACCAGCCCCGGCAGCTATGTCTGCCCGTTACATGTCAGGTCAGGAATTTCAGCATTGAGGAAATATTTCCATACAGTGACGTGGTATTAGCCTGAAGAAGGGATCTGTGACATCCCGAAAGCTTGCTTCTCTCATGACTTCAGTTAGCCAATAAACGGTATCACTTTCACTCCAAACTTGCTGCATACAGTAATTCAAAACGATTTGATGGAGAATATTTTTCCCCTTTTAAGATGCACACGAGCCCAATAAGATGTACTTTCCTCAATCACTTACCACTTATGCATTTATCATTTATCAATGACCTCTCTATGCTGCGTTGTTCCTTGTTACCTGTATATAATGTGATCAATGTCCAACTGACATCTGACTATTCTAGGATATAGAAGAAATACCCATACAACTGTTTCCTTTTAAATATTCAGCTTTTCAGTTTTTATCTTCCATGCTTTGTATTATATACAAAACCAGAAAGACGAAGTACAAAGTTTGATTGCACTTTATAAGGCTAAGTTTAAACTGTTTTTCCCCGGAGCCTTATGTTGCATACGCCAGGCAGCTGCATTTCATGGTCGTCCACAAGTCATTCATTGAATGACCTTGTGAATTTAGCCATAATCCTCCCTCTTTCAAGAAGAACATACCTATGGAACTTTGCCCATAGAAAAAGTTGGCAGAAGGTGTATTGCCATGCATTGTTCCCATCACCAACTTAAGCTAGGCGTAGATCTGTAAAAAGATTTGAGTTCAATCAATCAACGTGCAGGCTCATGTTGCTTGATTGTACTCTAATCTGTTTACAAATCTACCCGTGTGCCTTCCTTCGAGTGGGATCAATTGAGCCCGCTCGAAGAAACTCAATTGAACGGGGTTCCAACATGTTGAAAACCCCTGTTCAATCTCCATTACTTTGCATGGTGACATGAATCTTCGTCTGACGTCGCCACGCTTCGTCTGACGTCGCCACGCTGTGATTAATCGTGGGTCAATAGAACGGGAATCAACGTGCACCAAAGTGCACATCAATTGCAGTTCAAAGGGGACCCGGTACACCTGTGTCCCCCTCTGAAGTAATGGACATCGGACAGGGTTTTCCAACATGTTGCTTGAAGAAGGGCATACATGTGTAGATTTTCTAATAGATTAGAGCACAATGAAGTTCCATGAGTGCCAACGGCGCTCAATTGTACTATTCAATTGTATTATTTTTAATATTTATACTGTGCCTTGCTATTAAATCACTCCATACCTCCTGTACTCCTTACATCTCCAACCTGGTACACAAATACCTACTAATGACATCCCCACTAATAACCTCATCACATGCGCGGCTTCAGGACTTCTCTAGGGCCGCTCCTACCCTGTGGAACTCCCTCCCCTGTCACATTAGACTTGCTCCTACTTTTGCCACTTTTAAAAAAGCTCTAAAAACCCACCTCTTCAGCCTGGCCTATCCATCTTCTCATCCCTAACATCACCACCATGCCAGTCCAATCTCCCCCACCTATTGTATACCTTGTTCCCCAACCTATTAGATTGTAAGCCCGACCAGGCAGGGTCCTCTACACCTCCTGTGTCATAACTTGTACCTGAAGGCAAACAATAATAATCAAGAAAAACCAAAAAAAAACACATCTTTCCATCTGCTTGATATCATCATGCAAACATCAGGGGTCTTTACTTTAAAGAGAACAGGTAATAGGACATATACTTGACATACTGTGGACATTAATGTGGGATACCTAGATACGTACCTATGAATATATGGCTAGCCCTGGAGTAAGGGGGACTACACAATACAGACTTGAGAACCATTACAGGCGTAATGTTATTAACTTTGATATATATACATGTGCTCCAATATCTGGACAATTTTTGAATTTTCTGTGATGATTCATACTTTTTATTATCTATCTATTTAACTTATGTAATAAAGTGCAATATGGTAATTTACCTATATGGTAATTTAATTATGTTTTATGATGAATCTGACTTGGTTAAGCCCTGCAAGGTGGAAGAAACAATAATGTGTATTACAGAGCCTTTATATTTTGCTATATTTTAAGCAGACCATACACTCTGAGATAAAAATTAGGATCCATTAAAACCGACCAATGAATGCATTTTATCGTCCTGAAATCCACACATGTCCACATGGTACAACCGATATATTACGATCGTAATTGCTGTTTTTTTACGATCGTAATTTATTGGACATGTTCAAAAATTTTAATTGGTCTGGCAACATCGGGAAACTTCATACTGTTTTCATAGTGTTTACCGACCAATTACTGCAGAGGCTTCCCCTTTAAAAAAAAAAATACATCACAATGGCCCATATAAATGGAGATGAATTTCGATGACATCCTCGTAAAAAAAAAAAAATACGATCCTAAATTGGATTTTCAATGTGGTAGCGTTTTTGCCGAATATTATGATCCAAACCGATACCGCCGTCGGGATACATTGGTCTGTTTTAATGAATCCTAATTTTTATCTCAGAGTGTATGGCTAGCATTACCCAAGTCTCTGCAGACCATACTAAACCAAATTACAGCCCTCTGTTTGTACAGTAATGTCTCCCCATCACTATCTGCTGCTGACCTTCACTGCTCTTTGTTGGACGTGTATTACAACAATAGAGGCAGAAGCCAATAGAAGAGATATCTCTGTGTGTCAAACACATACCTCCGGCCATTAGGTCTGATTGGTTGGTCACTGGCTTTATTTGTTAAATATAAGCAGAAGAGATTGTGATTTGAGAGTAGAAAAGATAAGCTTTAATAGGATGACGCCTTTCTGTTACTAAAACGAATGATGACATTTGGGTTAGATATGATAATCCCATAGGTACAAATCTATGTACATGATACAGTGATGGATCTGTTTTGTTTGTACCGACACAAAATTGGCCATTGTGTCTATCCAGTGATAAGATCGGATTTAAATGGAACTTGATGTACATCAGCGCTAGTCAAGGTTAAAGGGTATATACAGGTGTTACCTAGAATTTACCCCAAATCCTTATTTACCTTTTTCCTGTTAGAAAAAGATTGAATTATACCCTGTGACATTAACAGCTAGGGGTCCCCACACACGCAACGAGCAGTGGCCGATTTTGCCCGTGACCAATGTGCGAGAGGGCTCGCAGCCGATCACGGGTGCCCACATGGTAGCTCAATAGCTCATCTGTCGGTCCCCACTCGTTACGTGTGTGGGGACCTTAGGTTGCAAAATTCTTACATGGTTGTATAATGGAGTCAGTTTCGACTGATGAAGGTATGGCCCCAGTACTACATCTCCCTAGATTCATTATATAACCAATGAGCAGGCTCTTGGAAGTCCAGACTAAAGCATAAATTTGCTGGTTGATACAATTTGCATTGCCTGGGAATATTAACGTAGGGGTCCTGGCGGATCATGAACTGTAGTGGAGACATGGCCTAACTGACATTTTATAAGGCCATATTCAGTTCTTTTCAATCTTCTGTCCAGGCATTCTATTGAAATGTCCAGAGTTGCTCCCAATGACAGGAGAACAAATGAGTGCTTTACATTGCCTGCTCTGTTCCATGTAGAGGGGAGAGGGTTTAGACAAATAGATGGAGCACTCCTCCCAAATAGGAGATATCATGGTAGTATGCATAGTTCAGGTTAGCCCCTCTGCCATAAAAAGTTGAATTAAAATGTTTACGATCCGACCATTAAGGCACTTTCTTTTAGGAGGCGATCAAGCCTTGCCGAATGATTATGGTATGCCAACTAAATCATCTGCAAATTTGTTCTATAGGGAAGTATCTATATATCGTCTATAGGAGACAAGTGTTTTCCAAGATGCAACAAAAGATGAATAAAGTAACTACAAATATTTTAACAAATAGCACTGGTTAACCATACACAACGATAAAGCATTAATTTAGGGGTTACAGCCGCCTTATGGCTGCATCTCCACATTAGATCATTTCCAGCTTCTAATAGTGTGAGATTTAACAGGCCGATAGGTGACCCGATTCATTCTATTGACTTCTATAGTGTTAGGGACTCAGGGGCAACAAACAAAGGGTTGCTGTAGATCTCCATTTTCCAGTTAATGACTATAGCAATCAGCATGTATTGTCAGCGGAATGCTCGAGGTACACGCTGCTCTCCATGCAATGACCAAGCAGCCACTTAGTCCTGGAGGTGACAATGACAATTTGCAGAGGACCGAGTCTATGAGTGTCTGGCTAGGATCATTGGCAGTGGCTCCAATGCCAGACGCTGACTGCTGGCTGCTTCTCACCCGCCGCAATGTAAGCGGAGGTGGGGGGACAATTTGACAATCTCTCTCACGTTCGTGTTCAGTTGATGTTGCCAAGAAACACGAGACGGTTTTGGATTGTGGACCGTTTCCTGCATTGTGTTTATAATTACAGCTGGTGAGCACAGTGCAGAGGTTCTAATAGGAAAAAAAAAAGAAGATTTTATAGCAGCTTTGAAATCTTTTGTTTTCTTGTGAAAGGGAAAAGTGCTTCTCTGCATGAAGAAACCAACCGATGTACGCTAATTCCTCCGCTAACGCCATGTAGTCTGACTTCCATACATGGAAAAGAGAGCACATTGTATTATTTGCGCTCTTTGCGGAATAGTTTAGCATCTAACACCTTGTTCACTAAAGCTTGTAACTTGCCCGGTATCATTCCTCTTCATCACGTTATTATCCGTCTAAATCAGGGGCTCGCAACCTTTGCAGATGCGTCACCCCTTAAGTGACCGATCAGTTTCTCTTCCTGTATTTGGAACACAGAAGTGCGGGTGCAGAGTGTCACTTCTGCTACCCAAATACTGGAAGTCGCACTCCATGACATCACTTCCAGCATAATCAGGTAAGTTGTAATGTCTCCTCCCTTATATTCCCCTCGCTTTTGCAAATAATGTGAGTGATGGAAAGTAAGGAGGGAGCGTAACACCCCATGCCTCGCTCCCCACTTATGAGCATCAGCGTTGCTGCATGTTAGGAGCAACTCTGATGATTCTAGAGCACTCGGCGACCCCTGTGAAATGATCTGACCCACAGGTTGAGAACCACTGTTCTAAATCCATCTAAAAGACGTCTTAAAGCTGGGTACACATGAAGATATGGGCCAGATCAATGGCCGCTTCTAGCACTGTGCCCATTCTCGCCCATCTATCTGGCCCATATCATATGCAGCCATCCCAGTTTTCAAGCAGGACCAATCAATCCCGCTCAAAAACGGGAATATCGGACATACATCGTAAATCACAGTCAATGTCCGTTGATTTGCATGGAAACCGCTGGTCTCCATGCAAAGCATCGGCTGAGCTGGAGGATAGCAGAGCTGTCTTTGTAACTCCGCCAATATCTGACAGTAGCATGATGACGTACAGATGTGGGGATATGGGTAAAATCGATGGCCGTTTCAAGCACCGTGCGCGCTCACGGCCATCTATCTGACCCATATAATCTGCCCCTTGCAAAAATCAATCCCGCTCGAAAACAGTCTTATCGGACATGACCGTTAATACGGAGATGTCCGATGCTTTGCCTGGCTCTCCAGGTAAAGCTCTGCTGAGGAGGAGGAGCCGGGGAGGCAGTTCTGCTCTCCCCGGCTCCTCCGATATCTGACAGCAGCGTGATGACATCATCACGCTGCTGTAGGGTACATCGGACGGCTCGAATATCGAGCCGTCTGTACCCTGCTTTAAACCAAATATAAGCAATTCCTGTCCAAGTAGAGGAAGTATGTGTATTGTTACTTGAATCTTGGTGTGCTTTATGCATCTCACAGACCTGCAATACAGACCTGCAGATATGGGCCATCTATCTGGCCCATATAATATGCGGCCATCACTGTTTTAGAGCGGGACCAACCAATCCAGCTCTAAAACAGCCATATCGGACATGACTGTTAAATACGGCCGATGTCCGATGCTTTGCAAAGTAGTCCTGTCTATATAGACCAGTCACTGCTGCCTTCTCTCCTAGTGACGGACCCCAGGTCTTGTATCTGCCCCATACTCTAGTTTTCATGAAAGTTTGTAGTGAGAGAACTTGCTGCTCCCACCCATTGCCCGGCTCATTGAGCATGAGCCTCCAAAACCACCCTTGAGGGTAAAGAAGCTGGACTGGCCAAGCATGATATAATACATTTTTATAATAACAATTTTAAAAAGGAGTTTAGAGTGCACAAAGGCTGTGTGTATGTATCTATTCTTTGTTGATATTAGAATGAAAGATTTTGTTCTTTAAACATTACCTACTCAGGGGGCTGGGTCACAACAGTAACAATGCAACTGCTAAATTTTGGGGCAGAGACTATTCATTTTAGGTGTGGGCAGTGCTATATATCCATTTATCCAAGATGGTGGCATCCACCATCCACGGACTGCAGCAGCCTCGGGGCTTTCACAATAATAACCATAAAATGAAAATGGAAAAAGATTTTTGTCGAAATGAATGGTCAGGCAACAAAATAAAAACTCCAGTTGGCATCTTTTCCACCTGTAATACTGGCAGACATCTCTATCAATTATTCATTATTCACATAGGACACCTGCAGACCTGAAGGTGCCCCTCTAATTGCCTAGCCGATTTTTAGTTCGTTATTAGAATTTCATTTCATCTCGTCTAGTCTACTTTTCTTTTTCCAACCCGCCAGTGACGCTATGTAGACTCTGCAGAGGCCCAAGGACTAAATTGCCTGGCATAGCTGCTGGCGTCACAGAAGCCACTTAACATTACAATAACTGTAATTTCTGATAATCTCTCCATAGTTCTGTTCTGAAAATAACTGGCTAAATTGTGTAATGGGCAATGCGGGGGGCTTGGTCTTTATGGGGGAAGTAAACCAGCACGCTCTCTTCACCGCAGGTGATCTTGACTCAACTGCGCCGTCAACAGGCAGTCATTAACATTTCCAAAATGATTGCAGTGGGCGAAGATTAGAAAATACCCAGCTAGACGTTTATTTCAAACATTAACTTCACAAACTGATTAGAAGTTTTCAGAAAACTAGTTTTCTAGACAGCATGTGAGATGCAGGTATAAAGTTATTTTGATTGCAGTGGAGTTAAGTCATCTAAGACTACCTGCTGATTGTGCTTCCGACTCCCTATAATCCTCAGTGTCCTCATATGGCTCCCAGCCAGGGACTACAGACCAATAAATAGAGGGCATGGGTCAATGGAATCTTCTGACTTGTTGTTGTTTCTAAGTGTTTTGGAAAGGATTTACAGTATGCCCTTCAGACAGAATACCAGAACTAAGCCCTTCCTGTCTTGATTACAAATTATTCTATTAGATTCACAAACAGACCCGGATTAGATTCACAAACAGTACTAGATCCCATCTATCCGGAGTTTGCACCCCCATTGGGTCTAGGTAAACAATACCTTGATGAACTAACAATCAATAAACAAAGTCTTATTTTTTTAGATGAGTAGTCTGGCCAGGTGATGTCAAGAGAGACAAGAAGTCCTCTCTGGGCATTTACAGGCTAATGCCTGCCATACACCCACAGACGGGTGCAGACAGACAAGCTCCGATGAGCCCCAGAATGCAACGTGATGACCCTTTGTGTGCCGGCTGTTACTTTCAATGAAGGCGCATTCAAAGTAACGGCATCGGCTGACATCGGCAAGAGAACATCTGACATGTCCGTTCTCTGGCCGGCCGAGCTGTGGGGCGTGTCACCCCATGTGGGCACACACCGATTGGTGGCCGATTTTGCCCGTCAGTCAGTGGAAAAATCGGCCGCTAATCGGTGTGTGTATGCCAGGCATTAGGATAGGTTTACACGGTCCTTTCCTGGGCTGCTGCTGACTGAAAACAACCAGACGCTACTATATGTGAGCAACTGCAAACCTGTGCAAGTGATCAGAGGCCCCCGAGACTATGGTCTATCAGTGAAGGCCCTAAAAATTACCAGCAAGCGCTACTTGTGGCGTTCGCGGTAACTGCTCAACTGACTGTCCAGCGAAAGCCACGAGGCATTTTTGAGCCCTAGATGAGTAGGATTTTAGACCCTGACATGCAAGAAAATAAATGCAGATACAACATCTAATGACTGGTAAGCGGCTAGATATCAATCCATAAACAAATTTCCAACCACAGGCATTAATGTTTATTATTAACCTCCGAGCGCTCTCCCTGAGATATCTCTGGTTGAGTTTTATCGATCATAAAACTCAACCCGAGATAACTGTTGGGAAACTTACCTGTATGCTGGATTCCCCTGGTGATTCTCTGCATCGGCGTACACGGTTCACTGGTGACGTGAAAGGGGTGGGGGTAGGCGCCACCATAGACCTCCATGTTAATGGGAGGGGCGTCTATTTCTAGGGAACCTCTCGGTTCTCTCGTAACCTCTAGCGTCAGGGATTTGGAGGTGACCCCCTCGGGTGCTAGAATGGGTTATTGTGTGCCTGTATGATAAACCTAACTTTTGGATGAAATAAAGCGGTTCTCCAATAAGACACACTGTTGAAAAATTGTAAAGCTTCACGCTGGCTGTCACACGCTACACACGTTCTGTTCATGAGAACAAGCAGAATCCCTCTGTGACCTACCACATATTTAAACCATGTTTACTTGTTCATTTAACAATCTGCAATCTACCTTCAGATAGAGAAGACCTGATCAGATACTCCCAGTAGGATAGAGACAACAAATATGAAAAGTATTAAAGACCTTTTATCAATTGAAATAACGATATCGTGCCTCTAAACCTCATCCTTAGCTGGTCTACCAGGACCTACAAACTGGTGTTAGGGTTGAATATACATATTAGCATCGAGGGCGGCACATCCTAATTTGTTTGCAACAAACATGTTCTCCTGCAGGCTCCAATAACATTAGTTAGTGTATTGAATAGTTTTCATCTTTTCCTACTTCTATTTCCAGCTTGTATCTACATCTATCCGTTAAGCTGGCCATAAACGTCTCGATCGTTCATGAATCGATGCATGCACAAAGTGTTTAATCAACCAAAAAGATGAGAAATCGCAATCGAAAAGGAAGGGATTGGACATGTCTGGAATTTTTAGCCGATCTATCACGAAGGATGTTGTTGAAAACTTTAGATCGTTCCTATCAATTGACCCATGCAGACTTCATCCCACTTCCATTATTTCCAATCTTATTTTTTTGTATAGCTCATCTTTAGTTACGTCACCGATCGGGCACATAAATGGGCGATCAATCGCCAATAAATCGTATCCAGAAATGGTGCACTTTTTGATTGATGTACGACTTGTGATGGAAGACTAAATTGCATGTCCAGATGGTATAACAGATCGATCTCAGGGAAATCTATGCGTCTATGGCCAGCTTAAAGCGGAAGTAAACTCAAAAAAAAAATCCCCCACATACATGACATGGGATTTTTTTTAGTCGGCGCTTGAAATTGAGCATGTCCACATGGTCCGATCGTTGCAAATGCGATTTTAATTGTCTTTTGCTTCGATCGAAATTTGATTCGGACCAAGTTGGAAAATTTGATGGATTGTCACCACATGGTTATCATTTTTTGTACTGGTTGTTGGACCCGTCCAATGAGATTCTATTTCAATCAATGAGATAGTGTAACGTCTGGGAGGAGGGAAATGCAACACTCACAGTCATTAAAAATGCAAAGCAGGCATCTGTAAGGGAGACTGACAACACGCATGCAAATGGCGATCTCTGTGATACATCCTCCTAACTGTAATGTGTGTCCCCACAGTGTCCTTTGCCACGATTTTAGAATTTTTACTGGAGATTAAAATGCAAAGACATTGACATCTATGGGTTTTTGATCCCTAGGTGACCATCATGGTACATTTTTGATCACTCTGTGGCACAACGCTTTTTGATTACTCTACGTTTTTAATAAACGATTAAATTCAATCGAAGTCGGGCTTGATTGCATACTCAATGTGGTGTGTCTTCGATTCTTTCAATTACAATCGACAGACGTTTTAATGATCGAAAACTTCAGTCAGGAATTGATGATCGTTTGATGGCAGTGGAGCCTGTATGGCTAATTTAGGGGCAAGCACATCGACTGTGATTTTGTTACAAGTCATGCCAGATGATAACATGTCTTCGAGCGTTATTGATCTATGCTCCAAGACAGGGGTGGCCTGCATTAGATAGCGGTAGATAGATGGCCCGTGAGTGTGCATCACTTTGAAGGTCCATGGTTCCCTAGGGCATATCTTTGCGTGTATTGGGCACTTTACGCTAGTATAACATGTTGCACTTTGATGACGGTCTTAGAATTGATAGTTTTGTGGTTTTTACCGACTTCAGGACACCAGCCTAAAATCGAACGAACAACCACGCATCGATAATTTATGTATGTGTGAATAGCACCCGGTTGTACATAAGTAGGGTTTTAAATAACTATTTAATTACAATTCCAATGCGTCGTAATCTGATAC
>CM070043.1:12115033-12127525 GCA_036250615.1 Ptychadena robeensis
ACATACGTTTTAATGATCGAAAACTTCGATCGAATTGATGATCGATTTGATGTCAGTTGAGCCATGTATGGCTAGCTTTAGGGCACAGCACATCGACTGTGATTTACAGTCATGCCAGATAACCCTGTCTTCGAGCGTGATTGATCTTGCTCCAAGACAGGGGTGGCTGCATTAGATATGCGGTAGATAGATGGCCGTGAGTGTGCACTCACTTGAAGCGTCCATGGTTCTAGGGCATATCTTTGCGTGTATGGGCACCTTTAAGCTAGTCATACACATGTTGACTTTTGCATGATCGGTCTTAGAATTGATAGTTTTGTGTGTTTTTACGATCAGACACCAGCCTAACATCGAACGAACCACCACGCATCGATCAATTTATGTAGTGTGTGCATAGCACGGTTGTACATACGTAGGGTTTTTAAATACGATTCTAATTACAATTCCAAATGCGATCGTAATTCTGATTCCAAATACGATTGTAATTTAAATTCCAAATACGATTGTAGTTCTGATTCCAAATACAATTCTAATTCCAAATACGATTGTAATTCTGATTCCAAATACGATTCTAATTATGATTCATAAATATGATCGTAATTAAGACCATTATGGCCATACATGTGTAGAGTTAATCAAAGATAGGATTATCGGTAATTTGATCCAATATCGTTTGTGCATATATTAAATGTATACCGTAATTTTTTTGTTCCAACATGTTGAATGAATATTCATTCGTTGTTTAACAAATCGATAGAAAGATCACTTCCGATAGATTTTTTGTTTTATATAGAGAACTTTTGTTCAAAGTTCAACTATTTTGTTCGTTTAAACGTTTTAAGTTGTTCTGTACTCAATTATCATTCGAATGAAAACATTGAACCGTGTATGGCCACCTTAAATACGATCATAAACAAATCAATTGGAAATACCTAGAAAACCTGTCAGATATTTGTACGATCGACTAAAATTTATTTAATCAACATGTTCGATCAATTTCGATCACTTTTGGTTGAACTTACCAGGTGGACAGGAATCGATTTTAAGTCGATCGACCAGAAATATCGCACCGTGTATGGCCTCCTTTATGCTACAGACACACTTTGAATTTTGGTTGTTGAGAATGATTGTTCTTGGTTGTTACCAGTGCTGTGTACACACAGCACTTATTCACCAGGATTCCTCCCCCATAGAACACAATAGGTGGCCGACAATCGTTTACAGCTCTGTCCTGACTGAACATTGACCAACCTAACCGACACCTACACAATTAAGATATTCAGCCAACACAATTATGATAAATCAGGACTGGGACACAAAGGCAGAATTAAGGGTTCACATGGGTACTGTGTCTAGTTCACAGCCATAACCTGACAGCCACCGCCACAAACTGTTGACAATTTACATAGTTATGTTGGTAAATGAGGGAATCTCTTAAGTAGATACTCAAATATCATTAAAATCATCCTTGACTTTGGGGATGCGAGGACCCAGTATATTACAATCCAGGCCTATGGTGAGGGCAACCCCCCACATACCTGGTATCATCGCCCAGGTCAGAGAGGTAGAACCAGGAAGGAGATCTGAGGATGCCTATGCTACAGGATGACGTGGGCTCACCTGGAGCAGGTATGCTACCCTCAAGCAGGGTAAAGACCTGCAGATATGTGCCAGATCGATGGCCGCTTCGAATGCCGTGCACGTTCACGGTCATCTATCTGGCCCATATACATATGTGGCCATTGCTGTTTTCGAGTGGGACAAATTTTTCCCGCTACAAAACAGCGATATCAGACATGACCGTATGGTCTCCAGGCAAAGCTTCAGCTGAGCTGGGAAGAGAGCAGAGCCATCTCTCCTCGGCTCAGCCGATATCTGACAGCAGCGTTATGGCGTCATCATGCTGCTGCAGGGTACATCGGACGGCTCAAATATCGAGCCGTCTGTACCCTGCTTAAATGTGGGCATGTTTCCACTGCGTTGTGAGATCTGCCGGGAGCCCTACTTAAGCGGATCACATACACATTATCTGTTTGGTTAACGTAGTGCAGTTTATGTTATCCATCTGGACCCCCGCCAAGCACTGCGCTTAAAGTAGGGGTCCTAACGGATCACACAACGTTGTGAATACATGCCCTAAATAAGCACAGGGTTACCAAAACTGGTAAATAAAATTAGGAACCAGGAACTACATTCCTGGTTCTACATTACCACTTATGAGGTTAATGGTTTAAATATGACAAAAAAAGCAAATGAGTAAATATAAGATCCTATTCCTAATAACAAAAGACTTTGTCCATGTTCTCCTGATGCTTGCATACCATTACATCCCCCCTCTTATAATACTTGGGGGCACAATTCCCTTTACATATAAAAGATGGACAACACCAGCAGTAGGCACTGTCTGCTCCCAATGTGATTTGTGAATCTATAGAGCGGGTAATTACACTGTAACCATCATGTAGCCCGAGGCCTTCTACATTCACACTCCAGGATGCCAAAAGGAAATTGCTTCTCAATGACAACCACTATAAAAGGGGGTCTCAATAAAGAAATACAAAAGCTGTCAATAAACTAAAAACAGGGATCTCTTTGGCCTTAATGATCAAGGAGAACGAGTGCCTATTGAGGGCTCTTGTACAAAGATCATCATAATAGCCCGTCAGTCAGCAGACTCTTGTAAACCAGTAATCTCCATCTTGCCACACCTCTTATGGGGGAATTTTCCTACAAAAGCCACAAAGCGTTGATATCAAGGAATAAGGGCTTTCTCTCCTGCATGCGACTTGCTGCAAGGCAATCTGTTGTGGGATTCAATGTTTGATGGTTTGTTATAGCAACAGTTTTCCGACTATTGTCTTCTAGACATGTTCACATCTACAGGAGGATGTTCTTATGTACGCCTAGAATCTAAAGCTAGCCATACACATATAGATTTTTGCACAATCGATGAAAATTTTATCAGGATGTTTGAGGTTTTGATCGAATATCAATTGGGCCTATATACAGGGGTACACTTAAGTGGTACTGGTACTCATAAGGGGCCAAAACCTAGCTATGCGTACCTGCATTATTTTTACAAAGCTTATATGCGTACTAACAAACTTGGAGGCGCTCTGTGTCTGGGCGGCCGCAGCTAAATGGTAAATGTATACAATATATGTCACTTGGATAACTGCAGGGACACATTAATAACTATGAAAGGTTGCAGTTAGGGGTGTGACATTGGGAATGTAAGTTAATAATCCCCCAAAAAAGATTGGACTAAGGGTGTTGGAGATCTAGGCATGAAAGTCAGAGGAGGCATATGTAAGGGTTAAATATGACAAGAGAAAAGCACTGTGTGACAGCTGGAATATGACTATGAAAGGTTGACATTTGGACTGCAGGTAGTCTCAGGGATTAGTTACTAAGCCAGAAAATTTCAGGGTTGTACTACTGAGGTATGAGATCTGGGAGTTCAAATGTGTTGTACTGTGAGAGTTAAGGCCCCCATACACAGGTCCATTTCCCATTGGATTCCGGGACGATCGATTCCGGGCGCGTGCACGCGAAACGATCGTCCCGGAATCGCGTGAAGCCCACCTTGTCCGTCCGATCGTTCGGGGGCCCAGAATCGGATCGGACATGTTGGTCTTTCTGATCCGATTCTGCACACATCAGGGGGAGTTGCCATTTGTGGAGTAAGCGATCGGACACGGAATCGTCCAGGAATCCGTGGGACAAGGTGGTATGTAGCGATCGGACACACTTAATTGGCCGATCGATCGGACCTCCGATTCCCGCTGAGATCGCCGGAATCGATCGGATAGGTGATCGATCGGCCATGGAATCCGACTGTGTATGGCTAGCTTTAGGGTAAATTTACACTGGCCAGGTAAACGACCCTTAACCATGACCGACCAGCGGGCGCCACATTAGCCGACTCTATTGGGTCCTTAATTAGATGCCCTGTAATCGCCTGCACTGTTTTGCAGACGATCACAGGGAGTCGTTTCTCCCGCAGCTGCTGGAGCGCGCTGTCGGTTCTCGAGCTGAAAGCAGCTTGAGAACCGACAGCCTTAACTAAACCTTACATTTGACCCAAAGCCAGCTGGTGACCTGTGGATGGAGACAGCTAATCAAAGGCTCAATCAGGAACAGGGAGGTCCATCTGCAGCAGAATCTACCATGCAGGAGGCTGACGCAGTGGACAGTGAGGGAGACAGTGAGGAAAACCACCCTACATATGGGGTAAGAACCAAACACCATCTCCTGGTACTCATCTGGGGAGCTCACTAAAAAGTTATGTGCACCCCTGTATATATCGAATGTATACATTCAATTTTCGGTCGACCAAATGAAATTTTGTCAGGATGAACTTGACCGAAATATAATTTCGACAGGGGGCCCCAGGCAACAAGATACCGATAAGAGACACCCTGTAGTCTAGTACATGTGAGATGATGAAATACCTGAAAACGAGGAGGCGAGGTAAGCACCGGGTTCAACAAGAGTTCTGTCCGTGTCCTCCTGAGTTCTTTCTGTTAAACACATGGAAACATTTGTGTAACAGCTGAGAGATGATATGAAAAGCTATTTCTTCAGTCTAAAAACAGCAAGCACAGAACCTTACTGAGTGTACAGCGCTGCGTAATATGAAATATTACCTAAATACAAGGTAATAATAATAATAAAACGGGTTATCCATAATCCATTACTATTATTGACACCAGTCAACAATCAAAGGAACATTTTTCAGATGCTCTCCAGAACATAACACATCTTCACTTTCTGAGTTCAGGTCTACTTTACAAATAAGAACCTAAGAAGAAATATTATTTTCCCTAATCTGAGTATCTGGCGTCTTCCCGGTGCAACATACACGATGGGGGTAGGGTTTATTGTAATGATAAGGATGGAAAGCAGTGGGGAGTAGTGATATCCCGGTGACACCGGACGAGGTATAGACAGAAAAATGTCGGCGTGTACTAAAAATAGGCCGCTACTTAACGTGACAGATAATGTGCTGCCAATATCTTCCTCCCACAGCGTCCGTCTCCAATCTTCTGGCAAACACCTCTGTTTTATTTACTCTGATACAAGCATTGAAGTTTCCCACTAGGAAATCATTCCAAAAGTGTGAGATATCCACAAATGCCTGCAAAGAGCTGAATTTATCTGCTTTATGACAGATCCTGACAGTGGGGGAGATTAGCGCCTTGTGCAGAAGTCTGGGTCCGCTCAGCTCATAGACACCAACATGCTGTGCTGAGCAATGAAGATTTCTAAACCACAAATATAATGCTCCTTAGATATGGTGGGCTGCATTCGTTTTCTTTGGGTATACTAGCTCTCTTTGCACCCATTTCATCAAAGGTATGATTGTCACTACTGTTAACCTCTATTACCGAGTGGATTGGTAACATTAGCTATTACTAAAGGAAAGGGAACATGGTATGGTATCCACGGCTTCCTCAGAGTGCAGGTAAAAAGACGTGGGCATAACCCCCAGGTGCCCAACCTGCGGCCCTTTGGGCTTTCTTTGGCACCCATCCTCAGTCCTCCAACTGTTAATCCATAAGGAATAGGAACTCACCTGTCCGCCGATCCCCCTCTGACAGGTCCTCGTCCAGGATCTTCTTAGAGTGGGAAGAAGAGGAGAGGTGATAAACTTATGTGATAGGTGTACGTAAACGCCAATCAGCAACCCAGATGGCGCCTGAGCAAGTCCCTCTCCTCTAGTGTTGGCAGGGGATCAGCAGACTGGCGACTGCCTATGCTCCCACTATTCCACCAATGAACGGGGGTAATTGCATCGTATATATTGCGGCACATAACCTTTGACAATGTATATGGCACAATGCATTACCATACTGAAGTATTCCCTAATGCTCGAAGTATAATTTAATACATGTTTTGTTATTTAATAATTAAAAATATTGTCTTCTAGCGATACATGCTATTGTTTATTATAAAACGCTTATACAAGTCAGTATAGATTGAAAATGTTATGTGCGGCCCTTTAGTGAAGCTGAGGGCCGCTCTAGTGGCCCTCCATATCAACTCAGTTGGCCACCACTGGCATAACCAGTCCAATTAATTTGTATTAAACATAACGGGTTGTCATTGAGGCATTGCTATTTGTCACCTTCCATGACCCGCAACGTGGCCATTGAACATCAATTTTTGTTTCTACTGAAATGAATAGTTTGCGTTAATGTGCCTGTGACCGCAGCCAAATAACCCTTAAAGTGGAATTCCAGTCTAGCATGACGTAACCTGCAACCCCAACCCTATACCCATGTAGCTATGCTAACTTTGTCCCACAAAGTGGCATGGACACATGGCATGGCAGCCACCTTTTTCCCCATACCGCCACATTGGTGGTAACACCCCCTATTCATTTAAATATGAAAACCATGTGGAAAAGCATTGGGTGCGGCTTACTGACAAATAACAATGGTACTGCAATGACAACACAGGTCCCCCCCTTTGTTTACACACAAGTGTACACTGTCCCATTCACTTAAATGTAAGGTATTGTATCTGCAGTGTTGTACAGTCTTATAAGGACTATAGGATGTGTATGTGCTTTATTAAAGTGAAGAACAAAACCTTAATCCGGTTTGTTTTTCTTTTTGAGACAACTATATGCAGAGGGTGCACATAACTTTTTAGGAGATGGTGTTTGGTACTCACCCCATATGTAGGGTGGTCTACCTCACTGTCCTCTGTGTCAACCTCCTGCATGGTAGATTCTGCTGCAGATGCACCTCCCTGTTCCTGATTGAGCCTCCGATTAGCTGTCGCCACAGGTCACCAGCTGGCATGTCTCCAAGATGTGAAAAAGCAGCGCCTGATGCTGTTTAGGCGCTGTTTTTTTGCTTCTTAGGTGTGCTAAATTAACAGGACCCTAAGTCATGGGCAAACTGCCTGCAAGTCGCGGGAAATCCTCCGGCGCGCATCTTTTTTCGCCCACAGCAGGGAAACAGCAGTGGACACATAGGATTAAATATGTCTTCTCTTACTTTCAATCCCCAGATCTCCACATTAAAAGTCCAATCTTATCCAAGTGACATAAATTGTGTACATTCAACAATAAAACTGATAGAATTTTAAAAGTAAAAAAAAAAAAAAACATTTAATAATGCATGATACAATGGAGCTGCAATACCAGCTTCAGCCAGAGTGTTGCTATTGAGCACTTGTCATCACTCGGCTTCTGCTCACACATGGAGGAAGGAGAGAGGGAGGGGGGAAGGTGACCAGTTCTCCATGACAGTCAGACTCCGTACGCAAATGCAATCAGTAACAACAATTTTTAGGTTTTGACCCCATTTGCGTACTGGGGGACCACTTATGTGCACCCCTGACTATATGATTAAACACTGATCATTATGAGCCCCCATACACCTTACAATCTTATCATATAATTTATGTACAACCATGTAATATGAGGACCTTTCTTAACCTTCCAATCGCTATGTATTCTATCAGGGAGGACCCAGCACTACATAGTTACTGGTAAATTTGAAAGAAATTATATGGAGTGATCTAAAGGTGCATGGGGGGCTAAAGCGTGAAGTACCTGTTAGTTTCATTTTGTTCAGTCTGTTGTAGAAAAATGAGAGAGTTCAACTGGTCATAAAACTATGTTATAAGGGGGGCTCCCAAAAAAAATGTGATGAAATGATAAAGACATGCTGCATCATGTATGCCATTTCTTTTGCCTTTTAGTTTTGCTTGAACATTTTTTATCCAGAAAAGCAAAAATAATGCAGCCAGCAACATAAAATACATCCAAACTAAAAAACAAAAAGTATCCTATGTTTTAACAATAATCACATCCGAGCCATATCATGCCAGTAATAGAATCCATATAACAAAGACGAGTCCTCCAATCAAACTCAGGAACCGTAATATGTGAAATACACGGACTCAATCTTTGACAGCAGAAAAAAAATGAAACCCGGTATTACGCATCTGTCTGTGTGACAGGACTGGAGCTTTAATGATGTGCACAGAGATTACACCCCTCACACCTAATGTCCTCATTAAGTGATTTACACTCCAATAAATGTCCAACGTCTTCATTATAGCGTCACCTTTATTGGTGTGCTGTGCAGGTCAACCGCAGGACAATAGAATGTGTCATGTGATTCACGGCGGGGCATATTACCATGTGTTAGGTGTCATAACCCTCAACCCATGTGACATGTGATATACTGTACTGGTGACCTCACTGACTTTGGGTACCGCTGACACTATGAGCAGCGAGCGTGGTCATTGTATACTAGGTGAGAATATGATTCACCAATCACACGGATCCCAACTAGAAACTAAAATATAGAAAGAGTTCAAGGCTGTGGGAGATCAGAGAAACAGCCATGGATGAAAGCAAATGTGAAAATGTAAATTCTTTCCTATGGTCCCCAGAACAAGGTAAACATTTATCTATTGCAGTGCTGGGGTAGTTCCACAACAAGACTATTTGTTTTTTCTGGACTTAAAGCAGACTTAAGCTAGCCATGCACGGGTAAATTCCCGTGCAATTGATCCCCGATTAATCACAGCATGGTGACGTCAATTGATCGGGGATCAATTGAATGGAAATCAATGTGCACCACATGGGCACATCGATTCCCGTTCAATGAAGACCTCAGGCTAGCAGAGTTCTCTCCGGCTTCCAGCGTGTGAGTCGGAACATGCTGGAAGCTGAACAGAAATCTATCCAGCCTCTCTCATCGTACAGCAGCCAGATGAAGAATGCTGACTCCGCCCCCTTCACACAGCCGGCTGTCAGATCTGACTGAGCCCAGGCTGTGTGAAGAAGGAAGAGTCAGCTTTTCCTATACTTTACATGAAGATTCTTCTTCATGTAAAGTATTGGAGATTGAACGGGGTTTTCCAACATGTTGGAAACCCATTCAATTGAGGTTCTTTGAGCGAGCTCTATTGAAGACACTCGAAGGACAGCACACACTGGTAGGATTGTAAGCAGATTAGAGTACAATCACTCAACATGACCGCGCACGTTGATTGATTGTACTAAATCTTTTTACAAATCTACCCCTGTGTGCCTAGCATTAGGCCTATTCTCCAACGCGTCAAAGCAAAGCAACGCTTTGGGGGTAGGTGTTCATTAAAAAACAATGGACAGGTAACAGCATGGCAGCGTAGCTTTGCCACGTATTATTGCCACAACTAATTTTTTTTGATGCCTTGTGACAGCGCACCCTAACGCATTTCATTGGACATGTCAGAAATGCATCTGTCACGTTTTGTAAACATTTTCAATAAATTTTTTCACACAGCGCACATTTTTGGGCGGTTTCGATGTTCACGCATCCTGAAACCCAGTGCACCCGTTGGGACAGCCATGCCGGGTGGCAATTAGTAGAAACCATTGTGGGTAGCCGCACGTCTCCCCCCTTAATTACCAACTAAGAGGAAGCCAGACGGACATCGCTGAAGGACTCTTTACCTGGTGCAAAGAGTTCTTGGAAGGTTATGTCACTTTCTTAATGACGCTCCCTTCCCAAGTCTCATAAAATTAAGACTCAGCAGAAGAAAACCAGTGCCCTCTAGTGCACGTGTGCAGTATTACTGGTAGAGGTGCCAAGACCAAGGAAGACTGTCAGAAGGGGATCCACTTGCCAACACCAAGTAAGTATATTTAACATAGGAATGTGGAGAACTCCTCTGTCTTGAATAATTCAAGATAGGTAGGTTTATGGCAGTACTTGTTTTTTTTTAAGATGGGTTTAAATGCAAGGATTATTGTCTTTTTTTATATTATTACTCTTACATTTTTTTTCAGCAAGTTGTGTATAAATGCATCTAGTACTAACAAGTTAGTACTAAAAGTTAGGGTTGGTATATTACCCTATACAGCAGCTATTAGACTGAGGGAGAGAAAGTAGGGAGGGACTCGGACCCTTGACCTTTGTTTGGTCACCTTAAGGGAGGGACTAATAAAAAGTAGGGAATGTATAAAATTTTTAGGGGGGGCATTAAGCTTACTCCACAAGGATGTCCATGTGCCACGGTGTAACCTCAATGCTTCCCAGCCCCTCAAAACTCTCCCAGAGCCTTAGCAGTCACTATCTCTAAAACAGGAAATTAAGGAAATAAAAAAAAGCTCCACAGGGGGTCACAGATGTGGCTTTAAAAAGAAAAAAAAAGAACCCAAACAAATTGTAAAACTTTCCAGCCAGAAAAAAAACACAACTTCACTTTACTGAATGTTAATCCATTACCTTGTTCTTTGAAGCCAATATATTTAAATCTAAATGTACGGATAATCATTTTGCCTTTGATTTATTATTATGATCTATGTGTATATTTACTATGCAGCGATGTACAATAAATTAGAATTGATATGCCACAACGATAACGCACAGGTACAGGTTATGACACAGGAGGAGGAGAGGACAAACCTTATCAGACTTACAATCTAATAGGTTAGGGAACAGTGTATATAATAGGTGGTGGTGGGGGGGGGGGGGGGGGGGGGGGGGGGGGGGGGGACTGTCATGGTGGTGATGTTGGGAATGAGAACATGGGTAGGAGAGACTAAATTACTTAAAGTATAAGCCTAGGGTGGGGAATGCAACAGCGAACGCACAGAAACACACAGCAAATGTGCTTTTGCTTCAGGATATCACAATTATGACCGTAGAATTATGGCCAGTAGCTGAGCCTATTACAAGCCCCTGAACATTATAAAACATTCTGGAGATGTAGAGAAGGGATGTAAGAACACTTCGCAAAAAGCTCACAATATCCACCTGTGAAATGGATGGATTTTCATTGTTCACTGTTTTGGGTGCTGAAAATTTCACCTTATACTTTTTTGATTTACAAACTGAGTTGATATCACTAAAGGGCTGCACATAACATTTTCCATCTATACAGACTTGTATAAGTATTTTTTAATATATATTAAAGCAGGCATAACTAGAAGACATTATTTTGAAATAACAAACTTACAGGATTATACTTCAAGCATTAGGGAACTTACAGGATTATACTTCAAGCATTAGGGAACACTGTACTGTGGTAATGCATATTTTGTGTCAGCCTTTGATGAAATCTATGGGGCACATAACCTCTGATTCAAAGCTTATGTGCCAAAATATATATTATACAATCATCCTCCATTTGTTGGTGGAATAGTGGAAACATAGGCACTTACCTGTCGGCCGATCCCCCGCCAATGAGTCTTCTCCTGGGATTTTCTTAGAGCGGGAAGAGAGACAAGGGACTTGCTCAGACGCCATCTGGGTCACTGACTGGCTTTCACCTATGCCAATCAGCGTGAGCAGTTATATCGCCTCTCCTCCTTTTCCCACTTTAGGAAGATCCCGGCCAAGGATGCGTCGGTGGGGGATCGGCAGATAGGCGAGTTCCTATGCATTGACAGTTAGGTATTGGGGGTCGCAAATGGAGGACTGAGGAGGCCGCTGAAAAACGCCCAAAGGGCCATAGGTTGTGCACCTGGGATTTACACTGTAGCTTTCCCAAAAACAACTGGGTGCTCCTGTCTTTAGGCGCACAAGGGGCATTTATATAACGCCCCCATGACTGGTCTATTGGGCGAAGATTGGCCTGTCACGTTCACCAGGTGGTTGCGGTAATCGCTCATTTACTGGAGGTTAAAAACCATCTGTGTAAAAGAGCCCTGCATTTGTGAAAAATGCAATCACGTATAAATAGCAGCATCGGTGAGCCAATACCTTCTAGCATATATTTTCTAGGCCTGATTGGAGTTGAATGCTAAAACACAATTACGGCAGTTATTTTTAATTTCGCTTTGGTGAAAGGCTGAGCCTATGACACAGAATGTATCACCCGTCATGGCAATGAATGTACAGAGGTGCGACCGTCCCGAATGCTAACTAGTACATATAGATTATTTGTTAGAAGTGGACAAAGCAGTTCAAGTTCTAAGTTAGTATTTGTCAAGTAATAGTTTCAAGCTGTACGGCACAGCTGTATGCGCCCAGACACACATGCTATCGCAGCAATGCTTTGATAGCAGGGGGCTCTTGAGTGTCAGGATATAGAAAAGGCAGCAGTTGCTGGCTGTGAAAACAGTCTGATGCAAACCAGATGGGGGACTGACTTGATGGGCAACACAAAGGAAAACAATTGGCTCATTCACCAAAGTCAGACCACTACCCTAGAGAATAACCAGAAGACAATAAGACAGGCACGACTGATGCAAACAAGCGACGGCCATGTGGCAAAGCTGAAAAATAAATGGATTTCTCCCAATGCCGCAACTATAAATGATCTCTCCTTGATTGCTGTTCATTACAGAGTTTTATTTCAGGCATTGCAGGGGATGTGTGTACAGAGCTATATATAAAAGATGGCAAATCAGGTAAAGGCTCAGCTTTCCTTACGTGACAGACATGTTTATGGGCCAATAAATGACACTAAAACTATGTATGCAGGCTAGTCTGGGGAGATCTGGTAACACCAATTTTACAATTTTAGATTCAG
>CM070043.1:12127625-12161631 GCA_036250615.1 Ptychadena robeensis
GACAATAAACCACGGAGACCATAGTAGTTTCAATTCTTGTCCCTATTTCCCCTGACCCATACCCTGTTTCCCCGAAAGTAAGACCTAGCTGTTATCTCCACCCCCGTGCTTCTAATTTAAGCCCTTTCCCGGAAATAAGACCTACCATGTCCCAGAGACAGATTCCATATTTAAGGAAGACATGACAGGAGGCGCACTTCTGAACCCAGAAATAAGCCCTAGTGCATTTTTTTGCACCTAAAATGTATATAAGACAGTGTTTTATTTTCAGGCAAACAGGGTGGTTATATAAGCCAATCATTGCAACTATCCCTGATCTGTAGCGGATACATCCAGGCACAGGCAGCCCAAGTTATAGAGTTACATGTAAGACATGAATTGTTGGCGAGTAGAGTGGGAATTTGGAAACACAGATAAACCAGCATAATCTTTAAAACTTATTAAAACATATTTTTGTCCATCGTAGTCCACTAGGATTCACACATGTATAACATGACTAAGATCCTTGTTCTAGTGTTAAGTCTTTGTAAACTCAGCCTTACATAACCGATTTACACAGCAAGCAGACAAAGCTAACTGTTGGAATAAGGTCTCCATGTATTACTAGGAGCCTGCGGGGTAATTATAAGAGTTAACTCCAGCTTTCAAAGGAAGGAACAAAGCCAGGTGTATTTGCTGTATATGTCACCATATAGTAAATAATTCAGTGTACTGGAAAACATGCTGCTTTGATGCAGCCACTTAATACAATACAAACTGAAGTCAGTAAAAGCTCTTTGTAGGTGTGCGATGTAAAACAAACACATTGCAATTTGGGCACTGTCACCTTTCATACTGGGATTCACACTCACCTACAAAATACTGACCTGACTTCCACCATTTGACTACAAGGTAACAAAGCGGACTTCCTGGAAAGACGTCACATTTAAAAGCTAAACAATTCACGACTCACAAGCTTGGCTGAGGACAGCAAGGTATGAAACCACATCTGAGCAAGGATCATGTAGGACAGCGTTACTCAACGTCTTGGCCTCCCTTGCCCTCTATATTGTATGTCTGCATAAGGTTGTCATTGCTAGGGCAGACCAAACAACTCTCCTAACTAATACAACATAAGAATGGAAAATCTGAAGGCATGTGCGTGTGCACCCACTGTACACATGACACAGACTCGTTCCCAACGAGGATAAAATGCTTATTATAGGAGGAAAATGTGGGACTGCTAGTCCTCACCATATGAAGACTAGTCGTATTGTTCCTAGGTGGGCTGCTGTCCTCATTATATGCCAATATGTTTCGCATTTCAGCTTCCCCGTGAGATTTTTTTTGTCCTTGATTCTGTAGAATGCCTCTAATGAGGATAGATGACACAGGAGCTCCCCCTAAGCCCAATTGGAGGTCCATCCAGCCCCCCCCCCCCCCATATAATCACCTCACTGGGACCAGGGGAGAGATGAAATAACGGAGGAACAATCGGGAATAGGATTCCCATGCAATTCCACCTCCGTCAAGGTCTAAAACAGTATCTACCCTCCCTTGGCATCTGTCGTCACTTCCCCTTCGTCACTACCTCTTTATATACCAGGCAAACTGACTTTTTGATGTGTTATAGTTATCAGCTTCCTCGTGTAAGCCAGCCCTACTTCTATCTCTTCTATTTACAGCTGTCAAGTAATCACTGTGCACATAATTGCATGTCACCACAACTCATGAGGACCCTTCACATGATCGTTTTCCTCAACCAACAAAACATGGTGTGTAGATTTCCCCTATTGGCTAATCAAGATTCTTTCAATTCCACACTCCATTCTGATCACTTTTGAATTGATCAAACTTAGAAAAAAAATACATAATTCATGTGCAATGTAGCAAAACCCTCAGGCTAACCAAGAAAATGGTTTTGGTCTAGGAGTCAAGTGAGTTCTTCCAGTCATTAGGCCCCCATACACGGGTCGGATTCCGGCTGGATTCCGGGCCGATCGATTCCGGGCGCGTGCACGTGAATCGATCGTGCCGGAATCGTGTGCAGCCCACCTTGTCCGTCCGATCACGTCCGATCGTTCGGGGGCCCAGAATCGGATCCGTCAGAGAACCAACATGTTGGTCTTTTTGATCCGATTCTGCACAGATCAGGGGGAGTTGCCATTTGTGAGGTGGAATCGGAGGTGGAATCGGACACGGAATCGTCCCGGAATCCGTTGGACAAGGTGGTATGCAGCGATGGATACTCTTAATTGGCCGATTGATCACACCTGCGATTCCCGGCGGAATCGATCAGGTGAGTGATCAATTGGCCATGGAATCCTGCACGTGTATGGCTGGCTTTTCCCAATTCTTTTGCCGAGTTTACCTGCCACTTTGATGTGTTCTAATGAATGAATGAATGTTCTTTCATATTACAAATATGGAACCTGTCACTGCGGACATTCTTCTAAAGGGGGTTGTTTGTAAAGGTATAATTATTATTATCATCATCATTTATTTATATAGCGCCAACATATTACGAAGATCGGGCTTACAATCTATAATTTTATTACTTTCTCATCAATGAATCAAAACAGGAATTAAGACCTGGGTTAGCAACTCCACGAATTGCAGATAGAGATTTGCATGCCAGCAAGGCAGTTGGCGCTGTCAGAATAAGCCTGCAATGGCTGCCTCCATTTTTATTTTTGCGGAAGTGCGTTAAAAAAGAAAAAAAAAGGCACACCTGCAGATAAAATGCCTGCAGACAGCAAGCAGCACCCAGGTCGCATTAAGCTACGTTCCCACTTCCCACCTATGTTAAGGAACGATTCAGCAGGACATAAACTGCATACTTGTTGGCTGTTACCCTGTTTCTCCGAAAATAAGGCACCCTTACATTTTTGCCTCACACTGAAATATAAGGCACCCCCCTCCTGAAAATAAGGCACCCCTGAAGATACGGTACTGTAAAGCAGGGTACAGGCAGCTCGAAATTTGAGCCGTCCGATGTTCCCTGCAGCAGCGTGATGACATCATCACGCTGCTGTCAGATATCGGAGGAGCTGGAGAGACAGCTCTGCTCTCCCCAGCTCAGCCAATGCTTTGCCTGGAGACCCCTGGTCTCTAGGCAAAGCAACGGACATCGGCCATATTTAACGGTCATGTCCGATATGGATTGATTTGTCCCCGAAAATAGCGATGGGCGCATATTATATGGGCCAAATAGATGGCCGTGAGCGTGCACGGCGCTCGAAATGGCCATCGATCTGGCCCATATCTTCACGTCTGTACCCTGCTTAACTCTGGACAGGGGGGGGGGGATTAGAAGGGGCAATCAAAATGACACCGGAGGATCAGAAGGGGTTACTAAAATGGTCATCCCCCCCCTCTTAGTCTCCTGTGCAATTTTGACTCCCCCCTTTGATCCCCCTGTGTCATTTTAAATGATCCCCCCACCCTGATACCCCAGTGCTGTATTCTTCTTCATGGAAAAATAAAACATCCCTCCAAATAAGACTTAGGGCATCTTTGGGAGCAAAAATGAATATAAGACAGCTGAATTTCCTAGAGTGGTATCGATAACTCAGTAAATCTTATGGTGATAAAACAAGAATAACCCAACCTTATTAGGAAGACTCAATATTACTTTATAAGGAGTTTGTAAGCAGATAGAAAATATCTACATCATATGATATTGACTAAATTGGCCTCATAAAACAGATCTCACCTATTTTGGCCGCCTAACTAGCCAATACTCTCAGACTTCCCAGGCTGCAGATTATGTCTGTGTGTGGCCCAATCCAGTACAGCAGACTGAACACAAGAAGAAGAACTGTGAACCGAATTACCGCCCCAGCTTTACATGTTATTGTTTAGTCTCTGGAATGCAATTGTGCCGAAAAAGAAAACTTATAATCTAATCAGCAAGTTGTATGTGCGATGTGTTCTAGCCATGATGCCTGAATAGCAATGTTCAGCCAGGAAATGAGGACCAGCTGACACGAAGCTGGGTGATCTCAACTTATCAGATTGTGTCACTGCCGTCACATACAAGTCACACTGGCACAATGAAAGTATTGATAACATCACCAGCTGCGTCAGGTTAGGGAATGTCTGGGTGTTAAGGTAATGTATGCGGCTCGGGGAAATCACAGAAATCATTGAATTAACAGAAAATCCCTTAACTGGTGGGAGTACTTATTATAATTTGACAATATTAGAATATACAATGTGAGTAACACAAACAGAATTATAATGATAATGATATATATATATATATTTTTTTTTTTCTTTATATTCATACAAAAAAGGATGGTTTTCTGGTAGTAGTGTTTATTAAGTTCAATTGACTTGTGCAATATAAATACGGACACTTGATCAAAAATAAATGATACTGCCACAACACTGTTGTTGAGGCACAGCAGACTCTAGATCAGTCATGGGCAAACTGTGGCCCATGGGCCATATCCAGCCAGATTCATTTTTACATCTGGCCCACTGCTCCATCACTGCAATGGCATCCACACGTCACCACGGGGAAGACCTATCGGCGTGATCATTATGGTGTATATGTGGACACCATTGCAGTAAACAAGCAAAGGAGAGCAAAGCAGGGGTTGATTTAGAAAACTATAAGGGTGAATTTACATGAACGGTTGCTGATCACCCATTAACCAGTAGAAAAAAGTAACAGTACTCATTGACGTTTTAGCTCCTTACAAAAGCCTTACATTTTCATGCTTTGCTACATTTAAAAGAACAAAAACTTTATATTTAATTTGTATTCAATCACACAAACACTCCATCCATCTGCTCCTGGACTGTCCCCTTTGTCAACCACCCATCATAATGTTTGTACAGCCATACTTCATTATGTGAAGCATAAATATTCCATGTGTTACATGAACAATGTGTGCTCTTATATAGGCTGACCCCCTCAAATATTGTCTACTGTTGGATCCTGGGCGATCCACAGCTCCCCTGGACCTTAAGAAGACGTTAGTCAAGCCCAAACTTCCAGCTTAACCTCTCTGGCTGTTCACTGAGGTCCAGATTTCTGTACCAAAAGTGATACAGTGGGCAGAAAGGCTCTGTTTGCCTGCAGCTCTGTAGAAATGCTACAGGCACACAGAAAGCCAGCGGTTGCGCCTGATTCCGGCACGGTCGCAGTTTGATTCATGATCAGACTGCGCCAGTACTTGCTTCGGGCATAACGCTAGGGAGGTTAAACCGGCCATAGACGCTATGCTTGGCGGGCGTTTATCGAACAATCGGCCGCAGCATGATGACATCATCATGCCATGGTCAATCGTTCGAAAAACACCATTTACGATTCAACAGCCAATACATTGGATGGGACCCTTGTCCCCATTCAAAGCACTGGCGATCGACCAGAGAAAAACGTTGGTTCTCTGGCTGATCAAAGTTTTGTGCGAGTACGAACGGTTGCTCCAGGTGGGTGCGTTCATTTTGCGATTGATCACCAAGCGATCACCCCGAATGCGCATGGTGATCATTCGCAAAATCGGCCAGAGACTGAAGCGCTATGGCCGGCTTTATTTTATAAGTTTACACTTGTTTTCTTTTGATTTGGATTGGATAAAACATTTATAAAACATTTACCCAATCCAATCAAAATAAAAAACAAATGTATAAAAAGAAAAAAAATTCTGTACCTTTAAATTTCCCGCCCGGCGCGTGACATCATCAGGACCCGAGTGCCGATCACGGAAATAGCCAGAGACATCGGCTATTTCCGGAGGCACTCGGGTGCAGCCGGAGATAGATCTAGCGGGAGCGTTTCTGCTAGTTGGATCTACTTTTGAACTGGATTGTAGAAAGACATTTCTCTGATCCAGTCCAAAAGTAAAAAAAAAAAAAAAGATTAAAAAAAGGAAAAAAAAGACGGGGTCCCGCCTCCGTGACGTCACACGGGGACCCGGAAGAAGCCGGCGACAAAGAAGGTGGACGCGGCAGCCGGACCAGGTGAGCTCCCACGCTGTGCCCGAACCCAGTTCGTATCAATAGTTGCTGGGTTCGGGCATATCGCTGGGTTCGGGCATATCGCTAGGGAGGTTAAGGTACAGCTTAAAAATTTCCAGATTTTTATACTTTTTACACTTACAAGGGCTAAGGAACTTGGTACTGTCAAGGTACCCACTTATCAATGAGATATGTAGTCCTGCCAACTCTTGTCTACATCACACCCTGAACATTTCAGGGGAAGTGATCTGAAGAAGAGTTAAGCTAGACACACACAGATTTCCACGCATTTGACCCCCGATCAATCACAGCGTGCTGATCTCACCACTCTGTGATTGATCAGGGATCAATTGAATGGAAATCAATTTGCACCACATGGGCACATCGATTCCCGTTCAATGGGGACCCTGGGTACCCGGTCTCCCCAGCTCGCAGCCCGTGTTGTGATTCACAGGTGCTGCGAGCTGGGGAGAAAGCCAGCTAGCCTCATAGCTTTAGAGAGAGAAGTGCTGGCTCCACCCCCTTCACACTGACAGCGGGTCCAGGCTGCAGCAGCTTCTCCAATACTTTGCATGTAGACTCCTGTCTCCATGCAAAGTAATGGAGATTGAACTGGGTTTTTCAACATGTTGGAACCCCGTTAAATTGAGTTTTTTTTGAGCAGGCTCTATTAATCCCGCTCAAAGGAAGGCACACACGGGCAGATTTGTAAACAGATTAGAGTACAATCAATCACGGTGACTGCGCATGTTGATTGATTGTACTCATATCTTTTTACAGATCTACCCCGTGTGTGCCTAGCTTTAGGCATTAAAAGGGGTTTACTTATATATAATTATAGTGCTATTGCTAAATTTGGGAAAGTTATTGCAAGAATGTTTAAGATGGTCCTCTTACAAATCCTGACAATGGTGGTCTCAGAGTAAATAGTGGGAATACCACATTGAAAATGAAGGCAGTTGGCAGGAACATGATACGTCGGACAAAATGAGTGCTTGGGTGTCTACAGAACACAATAGCGAACAGGTCATAGTCTGGTCTGATTGCGATTGACAAGATTTCTGGTGTGAAATATTTTAAAGTAAAACTTCAGTAAACAAATATTGTCTAAAGTCCAGCTCGAATGGAAAAACGTCTCACTGCCAACCTCTATGGCAGACATGGGTAAGCTTAGGCCCAGGGGCCAGACCCGGCCCACTTAGCATTTTAATCCAGCCCGTTGTCACCTTGATGAAAAGATGCTCTGGGTCCCCTCTGCTTGTTCCCTGCAGTGAGTGTACATAATGCCAAGAGGAGTCTGAACCTCCACCTTATTTCTGCTCATTGCAGTGAACGAGCATCTGGTCACCAAGGTCTCCATATTTTAACTGAAATGTGGTAGTTATTTAATTTTTTTACCTTCCTAGCAGTATTATTTCTTTGTTGAAAGTGTACAAGAAGTTTATAAATTTCCCTGCTGCACGTCTCCAGCATCATTAATAAAGTCGGGCAAAACATTGTGGCCCACCAATCCTGCTCTATGGACACAATAGACTATAAAAAATATAGGAAGGGGTCTTTCTACATAAATTTGCCTCTTCTATAGGAGTCCCACTTCAGTCTGTATACCCGAGTGTATGTGTCAGAAGCCTAAACCTGAAATAAAACTAAAAAGAACCACCATCGACTAAAAACACAAACACTCAATGGAACAACGTTACAAAAACATCTGTAATCACCGTCGTCTTGTACAACTTGGGAAAGTACTCTGATGCAAATGATCAATACAAGGGAAAGGACAGATCGCCTCTTGTGTGCTAGGAAGGTGGGGAGGTTAGGGCGAGAAGGGGCGGACAGGATATGCTTTCATGTCTATGATGTTCTACAGCTGCACATCCACCATACTGACAGGCAGAAACAGAACTAGTCATTGTTAATAGAAGGACTTTGTTTATATCTGGGGGAGATGAAAAAGGCACCTTAGGGTGATCAGTCCTACAATGAATTAAAAGTGTGCAGAAAACACTGCCTCACTGTTCACTGATTTCTAGAAGTCCCAGGCCTCTCCGTCTTTCTGTCATTTAGCTACCAAAAGTCCAACAAGCCAAAAATGACAAGATGGTTTATATAGAAGAGTAGCTAGAAAATGCACCTAACATACCAGAAAATATTATTTCAGCTACTGCTAAATAAATGCTCCACGTACATGGGGTAAGGGGTGTACTTCTCATATATAGCAAGAAGCATGATAAACCACAAATCTAACAGTCTATGCCCAACTAAAATCATATGTATTTAACATAAGAGATTATTTGGGGGAGGATAATGTCTTTGGAATGTGGAAGGAAACCGGAGTACTTGGAGGAAACCCACGCAGACACAGGGAAAACATGCAAACTCCTTGCAGATAGTGCCCAGACTATCTCTAGTGCTGCATGGCCAGACTGCTAACCACCTGAGCCACTGTGCTCCTAAACATGGTGCATGGCATATGTGCTCCTAAAAATGGCACTTCCCAGAGTCAGATCTGACACGCTTCTCTCTCTGTATGTGCAGCCCGATTGGCTGCATGTTGCAGTCTCCCCTTCTGACTGTAGGGAGGTGATTTTTTCATAGTGCTATACAAAAACATGGTAATACTATATAGATATACAGCAGGAGGCAAAGATGTTAATAACTATATTTTACCAAAGAAGAATACAGGAAAAACTCAAAGATTGCATAGACTAGTCTAGACGGAATCAGTGTATTTTTCCCTGCACATCACTTTGTGTGCATAATGAAATCACTAGATAAGCCATGATTTATGTAAGGGGTGTACTTCTCATATATAGCAAAAGCATGAGGACGCCACTTAAAAATTAAATAGTTAGGTCCTTGGAGTTTACTGTTAAAGAGAAATTAAATGTCATAGTGATATCTTCCCAGGCCAGCTTATCAAGGCTGAAGACTCCTCAGCCAAGAAGACGAAAGACATGAAGCAGCTGCCAAGGATCAATGAGGAAGCCTTGCAAGGAAAGCATGCTATAATGTTCAAGTATACCATGCATACCTATACATCATAAGAAAAAGGTCCTGGGATGGGGCATTAACATTCAATTCTGCAATTCTTCTGGCAACAGATTGGGTGAAGTATTTTTCCAAGATGCAGGGTACAGACGTGAAGATATGGGCCAGATCTATGGCAGCTTTGAGCGCCCTGCATGCTCATGGCCATCTATCTGACTCATATAATTAGCGGCCATCGAAAACAGCCATATCGGACAGGACCATTAAGTACAGCGATGTCTGTTGCTTTGCTTAGAGACCGCGTGTCTCCATGCAAAGCATCGGCTGAGCCGGGGAGAGAGAATAGCTGTCTCCCCAGCTCTGCCGATATCGGACAGCAACGGGGTGACATCATCACGCTACTGCAGGGACCATCAGATGGCTCGAATGTCTCGCCGTCTGTACCCTGCTTAAATCCAGCTCCTTAAGGACATGGTTTGATGGGCTCGGCATTAGGAGATACAAGTGGATTATACAGATAACTGACCTATCCCACTTAGGCGATTAATCGCCAGTGCCCGTGATTATCGCCATAATCGCCTACACTACTTTCAGTGGGCTTGTCCCAATTGATAGGATCGCGCGCGTTTGGGGCCGCAATCAGATTGCGGCTCCCATCGTTCGGACACCCGGCGGTCACGATTACTTTCCGTGCCCATAGACATGAATGGAGGTGATTTGCGATCGCGCGTGCAGCCCATTCATTCTCTGGAGGCAATTTTTTTTAAATGCCGGCGTTTTTTTAATTGCCTGTGAAAATCGGCTGCTGCCGATTCTGCAGGCAATTGAAAACGTGAAGATCATCGAAGAACTAACTATTTTTTGGTTGATTGAACAAAAATCTAGAATGGACAATTTTTTCGATGGATTCATTTTGTTCAACCTCAAACAAAAAAGGTTTCGAAAGGTCATCAAACATGTTGATAAATTTTTATCTGTCATTATAATTTCCAATGTATTTTCAATTTTTGTATTATCTTCAAAAGACGAAGAAAAAATCCAATGTTACATTTGATAAATAAACAAACGACATTGGAAAAAAATCGAATTGGCAGTTGATTGAACAAAAAATCTACACGTGTAAACCCACCTTAAGCTTATTAACCTCTGAGCGTTTGGCCCGAATTAACTCGGGCTGAGTTTCGTGCATCATGAAACTCAGCCCCAGTTAACTGGAGCCGCGCCCGAGGCCATGTATGCCGATGCTTCCGGGTCCGCCCCCGATCGCGTCACCGGTGACGCGAAGGGGGCGGGGGTAGGCGGTGCCATAGACCTCCGTCGAACTGGAGGGGCGTCGCTTTTCATCAGCATAAGTCCGGCGTCTCCAGTGACGCCGGGCTTATGTTAATGACCCTCAGCTGAGCAGGAAATCACGGCGGAGCACAATATGAAAAAACCGTGCCACGTGGCAAACGCTCAGAGGGTTAAGCACTTCTGAGATAATTGGGTAAGTTTTAAGTCCAGTCTTAAGGTGGTCATACACGGTTTAATTGACTTAAAGAAAACAAGTGATCGATCGAATTAAAAGTGACACCGATCATGCATCACCTTCTACCAGATAAAACAAACTCAAGGTAAGGATGCCGCACATATGGGTAAACCGCTCAGACTGATCAATTGAAAAATTCCTTGCTGACTTGTACGTCTTTCCAATAGTCATTAAAATGTATTATGAGCAAAGAATTAAACAAGTGGGTAGCAATGCCAACCCGGCTGGCAAAAACATATTATTTTCCTTCATTAAAATGGAATGTGCGTGCAATGATGAAGGAAGGCGTCACAATCTCTCCACTGCCATCTGCTCCTATTTACGATTATGCTGCAGGAGGCCAGCCAATGCAACCTACACCGCGTCCCAAATACGTCATTCACTGAGCATATTAGTCACCAATAGGTACCACTCCAGTATAGAGACAGAAACAGGGCCCCGATATTGGTCCGTAATGTGGTATATGAAGACTTCACAGCGGAAATAGCTAGGTACATGTAAACTTTACAAAAATTGTGTACTTTATTCATTTGTTTTGATGTCTATTTAGAGTATAAGACCTTTATTCTTTCTAACCCAGACAAACTTAGGGGAAGTGGCTACGTAAAGTCCTTAGGTCCAGTATACATGCTTTAGGCCAGCCATACACTTTGAGCCGGCTCTATTCCCTGGCGATCACTCTCAACGCGGTGACGCAAGAATCGCCAAACAATTGCACAGCGATCGTTCGGGGAATTGATGTGCACCACATTGGGGAATCCATCCTTGACAGATTATTTGGTGAGGACCCTTAGTGTCCAAGCCAAAGTACTAGCAATCTAACAGGGAAATACCAGCATGTCGGTTCCCTGTTCAATCATTATTTTGTTGGAGCAGGATCGATCAGTCAAGGTGGGCAGCGTTCGATTTCTGAACAATTGATCAACACGTGTGGGAATCGTTCAGGAATCGAATGCAAAATCGACCAGTGTTGATCCATATCCATCAGTGGCCATAGTTCTTTTTTATACGAGCTCCCTCATATGAACTACAACCCTGCATATGCATATGTCACAGTCTAAAGCTCAGTATAGACTGTTAGATTTGTCGCCGATTTTATGACGCACGACCGGTCATCCCGAGATTTGGCTGTGCACCCTTTGTGTGCCACCATATACTTTGCATGAGAACCCATCCAAAATAATGGCCAAAAATCAATCTTTAGCTGTTCAATTTATGGTGGGCACGTTAGATTTGCGGCCGATTTCATGGCAGATCGATCTCCGCAAGCATGCACAGCACTCAATCTGCTTTTTTATTTGGGGAGGATAATATCTTTGGAATGTGAAAGGAAACCAGAGTACATGGAGGAAACCCACGCAGACATAGGGAAAACATGCAAACTCCTTGTAGAGGGGCCAGACTGAGATTTGAACCTAGCGCTCTAGGGCTGCATGGTCAGAGTGCTAACCACCTGAGCCACTGTGCTCCTAAACACGGTACATGGCACACATGCTCCTAAACATGGCACTTTATCTTCCCAGAGTCAGATCTGACACGCTTCTCTCTCTGTATGTGCAGCCCGATTGGCTGCATGTTGCAGTCTCTAGTTCTGATTGTAGGGAGATGATTTTTTCATAGTGGTATACAAAAAAATGGTAACACTATTGTCTTATGTCAAATAGTGGACTGCCGTGCCACACATAGATAGAACAGAGGCTTAGGAGGTGCAGAATGATCAATGACATATAACAAAATATAAAAGGGAGATTTACTATATCATCTGAGCAGTTACTTCTGAACAAGTTGAACTGAGTATTTCCTAAGAAACTGAACTAGAATTAAAAGCCCTACAAATGAGGAAGAACCATTGCATAGTAATTTGAAGGTAGGCCTGGACATGGATAATGGTCAGTAGTATTTTCTTAAAACCAACTGGTTTTGCATACCTCAGTTCTACCAGAAATGAAAGTATTAAGATACATTTTCAATGTTTTTATATTGTGCAATGAGGCACTCTTACTCTTTCTCCAGTATTGCCCAGGAGGTGATGCCTGTGTAATGATGTCACGACTAGTCAACTGATGGCTCGACTTCACAAAACCATTAGTAGTTAATGCCATTGTATATACTCTATTTGTAAATAATTAATTCAACCTTTTATCAACAACAAACACAAGTTGGAAGCATGTTGTGTATAGTTAGGCACCAATCTGTCAAGAAGAACTTGACGGATTGAGAGGCAATTACATTATTGTCTTGACTATTTGCGGAGATTAAATTTAAAATGCCTTGCTGTAGGCATATACATGGCAAGTAAGAAGTGGGCTTCAATGCTTCATCAGCAAAAGTTAATGATGGCTTTTCAGTTTTAGGACATGCAAAGCAAAACGGTTCTTTTCTTGCACGCCACGGGTGGTTTGCTCAATAAAGAAAATGACAGGCCTCCATGAAGCCAAAGGGTTTCCACTTGTCAGGATCAGCGGATGAGGAATTCATTGAACAGGCCACATTGTGGCACACTGACCTGCACAAACAAGCTGTGCTGTGTGCTTAACCACAGAATGAGCACTCAGACAGTCAGGCCTCCGTCTCCCACTGTCCCCACATCCAAAAACCTTCTATTAAAACTTGAAAAGTGAGCCTGACGGAAGCTTGTTGACTTTGTTCCAGCAGAACCCAGTAGGAAACCATAGGCACAATGAATGCTATGAACAAGAACATTCCTAATTGTTGTGTGTACGATTTATGAAATCTTAGAGTTAATGTTTCCCGTCAATCCTCTGCCCTGTTTCCTACAGTAACAGACTCAATTTGTTCCACTGCTGATGGATATATGGCCTTTTTGAAATGGAGCGTGGACTGGCTTTCTGCACGCATATGTTCCGCAAAAAATAAAGGTTGTAGTAAATGTCAAAATGCAAGTTTTTTCCTAACATTTCCCCAAGGCAAGAGCCACATGTTCAAAATATGTGTTACAGTAAGAGTCGTAAGGGGAGCACCGGTCTGCGGAAAAGCTGATTATTACTTTTAATGGGTGATATTGCAGGTGATCAATGATTCCAGGTAAAGTGAATGTTAAACTATTTGGGAAAAATGCAGTACACCTCTACAATACGTGCATGATTATCATATCTTGTACAAGTGCCAAAAATATTCAATGATCCTGCCTAAACACCAGAAGCTATATAAAGAACATATGCTACAAAGACATTAAAAGAAGTTCTACTTTAATACTGAACTCCAGCCTTACCTCCAGTATTGTGTGGTAGTACAAGCTCCACTACTGTATTGAAATCTCTTACTTTGAGTTCACAACGAGGAAATGCTGACAGACTGAGTCTATCTTATTTCTTAAATGATGAGCTAACATGGCGAACATTCTCAGTTTACCTTGCCTCTAATATATCTGCTAGACATATTCTAACATGCTTCAATCTGCTCTGCACAGTCTGAGTAAAAGATGGGAACACACAGGAGCAAAAGTAACAAGATGCAAATAAAGCCCCCCGTACGCCATACAATTTCCATTAGATCTACCAAAAATGTAGTGCCGGGTCATCCCTTATAGAATACATAGTGATTGGAAGATTTAGAAAGCTCCTCATATTACATGGATTTGGTAGAAAAAAAGTGGATTGTACAGATATTGTATGGTAAGATTGTAAGGTGTATGGGGGGCCTATGTCCTGTCCGTATACCATAGATCAGGGGTGTCACAATTTTGGCCCATGGGCTTGACACCTCTGAACTACACACACTATACACACAGGGAGGGGGGCACACATGGGCTACATATAAATTGTACAGTGCATACAATGCGTGTAGTCCATGTCTGCATCCATCCCTGTGTGAACCGTATGTATACTTACCCCTGACCAATCCTGGGAGCCATCTCCCCAAACTCTGCCTTCCCTGCAGCCCTCCTACCAGCTGCATTCATCATGCCTCTGTCCTCCAACTCTGGGAGTAGAGAACTATAGATTCCACTTTCCCCCAGGCAGTGGGTGCTCCTGTGATATCCCTAGAACCCATCGCTTAGCAGCCAGACTCTTAGTTCTCTATCCCCAGAGTGGGAGGATGGAGGTCGGTGATTGCAGCTGGTAGGGGGCCTGCGCAGAAGGCAGATCTAACAGATCTGCCGTGAGCCAAAAATATTTTCACTGCGGGACAAATTTGGCCCCTGGACCAAAGTTTAACACCTATTGCCAGAGGTATTCATTACATAAGAGTAGATGGTCACATCTATAATACAGTGGCAATTTATCCAATTGCAATTACTTTTGGAAGAATAATTTTGGATTCAATAGTTGGAAATAAGGTAGATTTTGTTCCAATATTTTTTGTGTATGACAGGCTTTAGTTAGCTGAAGAACACACAAAGTAGATTAATAATGCTAATGCCATCTGTAAGGCAATGACATAAGGTGGCCAAACATGTTTTGATTTTCCGTTCGTTCGATGAACAATCAATTGGCATGCCCGTTGGTTTGCGCCGTTGTTCGTTCCTCCACGTCACCACGCAGAGAACATCGCATGTGGATCGAATGGGTATGGACAGGTGTATGGCTAGCCTTACAGTCAGCCTCAACAGGAAATGAATTAGCATCAAGACCTACTGTATAAACATTGCTAAACAGGAAAAGGAGTTAAAAAATTTATATGGATAGAAAACTGTATGCATACAGATAAGCCAACCACATGCCAAAACAGACTACGATTTCAGCAGTAGAAAGCCCATGGCTGACTAGATATCGTCATAAGGGAAATACTGATAGCCTGTTTGAAGAGTACACCATTTAATAGTGTCTAGCATAAATCCTAAAATCTCAACCTTAGTAGCTGTTGAGACTAAATATATACAAGCCTGGACCTAAGATCAAAAAAGGACCACAAAGTCTTGCCCTTGGGCACAGTGTTACCTTAGAACCTTGATAGGTCAGGTATGTGCCCTCTGTATCTGCCTACAGAGAAATGAATAGCAATAAGGCGATCAGCAACCACATGGATCTAGTGAGGTCTGTTTAATGTAAACATACCCTTTAGATACATTGAAAGGGATTGCTTATAATTTTATAGTCACTTCTTAAATACTTCTTCGTACACAGCAATAAGAAAAGTGCCATTCATTACAGCTGATCCAGCTCATTAATGAAATGGGGAATGATCGGGGGCTATTCTTCCACAGACCTCAAAGAAACGAAAATATTCCAATGGCCAAATGTAAAAAGTTGCATTATAGCGAAGCAGTCTCTGTGGGTTTGCCACTATATAAATAATAGGGCATTAAATCACTGAAAACAGCTGGATAAACTGAGCAAAGACTCCAGCGTGCCCAAAGCCCAAAATTAGACATAAATTCTACCAAAGACTCCACTTTGTCTACAGTACATTTCTCTGCTAATGATAAACTTGCTCTAAATGGGTTATTTAAAGAACAACGCATTAATAAATCAAGTTTTTTCATTTTTTATTACAGGGCTATAAGTACCGGAGATTTCAGCTTATAAGACGCTAAACCATATACCACGGAGCGTCTCATATCATTCCTGGTACAAAATACCCAGGAACTGAAGTTCTGTCGGTTTGAGCTCTGTGCTCCAGCCGGCAGAGCTACAGTTAAAAGAATCAGGGAAGCCGTCCATGGCTTCCCCCACCTCCTGATCTCGCTGTGCACAAGCAGCCTGCTCACATACAGAGATCTGCAGGCGGACGATCCATCCATCTGCAGATCAGTAAAGCCTGCCATACACACACCCAGCGGTGGCCAATTTTGCCGCTGACCGATGGGCGTGCGCGCTCGTGGCCATCGGTCGGCGGCAAAATCGGCCACTGATCGGGGGTGCCCACATGGGGTGACAGATCCCTGTCGCCCCACAGCTCAGCCGGCCAGAGAACGGACTTGTCCGATATTCTCTGGTCGATGCCGGCCGATGCAATTCACTTCAACACAAAGGGTGCCCGCCGATGTTGTCAGCTGCCGGCTGCCCGTCATTCCGGCTGCCCGTCATGCCCAAAGCGGCCAGCAATCTAGCCCATATTTATGCGTGTATCTGCACCTTAAGTCATAATGAAATGGACTCGCTTACTTGTGTTGAATGTGTTTCATGGCCACTTCAAGCCACTTCCTCAGCTCAATGGGTTCCTTGAAGTGTTTATTAAGTGGCTGAGGTGGCTACAAAATGTCTTCAGTGCAGCTAACCAAGTCCATTTGAATATGACTAAATACTACTAGCTACTGATTGCTACACTCTTGAGCCAAATGGCTTCTTAGAGTAAGCGACACAAGTAGCACATAGTCGTGAGAAATCACATACAACTGGAGGCCGATGCAACCATATATAGCCTAAACCACAGGAAGCCAATATTTCTATCCATTTAGTGACTGATCACTATATATTTTATATTAATGTCCATCACTCAATATGTATTGTTTATTAAAAGTCTTTAATGGAATTTCTTTTGATATTTCTTCGGATATGAAAACAAACATTTCAGGAACATTTGTAAACTATTTAATCATTTGTTCAGCCTCAGTGTGAAGTAATGCAAAATGAGGACCGCAACCAGGAAGCTTACATACGCAGCTTGCACCAGGTTAGGACGTGGATTTGCCTTTCAGGATTGGTGACGATTTAGCTGGTTTCCATAGAAAATGAAAACCTTTACGAACAGAAGTGCCACATGGGACCATATCAAGTTTCCCAAAATTATTATAGTGGTGGTCATACACAGGTTGATTTCCCTGACCCCCAAAAATGTTGATTTCATAGAAAATCTAGACGTGTAGACGAGGGCCTTTAGTAGAACATACATAAGGCCACAGGTTGATCCCTTATGTAAATGTGTGCTGTCTGGAACAGAATGTATTATTCTGGCCCCAGGACCAGATGGGCTAACATACTTGTATTATAAGGAGTTTAAAGATATACTTGCCCCATATATGACAAAATTATTTAATAAATTCTTGAAGGGAGAGACTATACCGAATCAGATGAGCCACTCTTTTATATCGGTGTTTTTGAAGCCAGACAAGGACTCTACAGAATGTTCGAGTTACAGACCGATCTCATTACTTAACTCAGATATAAAAATTTTTTCTAAAATATTAGCGAATAGATTGGTTACATATATACCTCTGATGATAGACCAGGACCAGACAGGGTTTATACCAGGAAGACAAGCGGGGGATAATACCCGAAGAATTATGGACCTAATAGATCTTGTTAATACAAGAAAAGAGGGGATGGTGGTGTTGAGTTTAGACGCGGAAAAAGCTTTTGATAGGCTGAGTTGGCCGTTCCTGATAGAAACCATGAAGGCGTATGGAGAAGGCAATTTTTTTTATCAGCTATCAAAGGTCTTTACTCAACACCATCGGCCTCGGTTAAGATGGCAAATGGAACCTCGAATACGTTTCCAATCCTAAATGGAACCCGGCAGGGCTGCCCCCTGTCCCCAATTTTATTTGCGATGGCCCTCGAAGTATTGGCCGAGCATATACGAAAAAACGTAAATATTAAAAGGGGTGGAGGTGGGGGAAAAGACCTATAAAATTTCCCTGTTCACGGACGATGTCCTGTTAAGTCTGAGCCAGCCATTAACAACATTACCTAGCTTGGGAAGACTACTGGAGGAGTATGGGAGTCTATCAGGGTATAAGAATAATGAAGGGAAAACAGAAGATATGCCTCTTAATCTGGAAAAGCTGGTTTGGATACTTTGGAGGAATATTATAAATGGAGGTGGAAATAGGGGGTATAAGGTACTTGGGCATTATCATTACTCCAACCTATGAAGAACTATATGGTGGGAACTACCCTCCCCTTCACAGGAGATAGATGCCATGTTTAAAAACTGGAAAAAACTTACTATATCGATGCTGGGGAGAATTGAGGTGGTAAAAATGATGGTCTTGCCAAAATATCTTTATCTGTTTAGCACTATACCAGTAAAAATCCCAATCAATAAGCTACGGAAAATCCAACAGAAGATGATGGAATTTATATGGGCGTTTAAAACGCATAGATTCTCAACTAAACTAATGTGTAGAGCAAAGGAGAAAGGAGGACTGGGAGTCCCAGACATTGGTAAATACTAAGGGCAATCAAGGTATGGTCGGATTATACAGTGAACACTAGATGGGCCCAATTGGAGAAAGAAATAATAAACCAAGGTAATATGAAAGCATGGATATGGGGGAACAAGACAAGAGTTATAAGTCCAGAATGGGTTGGTCCGGTAATACATACTAGAAATATCTGGGAACAGTGTAAGAAAAAAATACAGGCTAGTGAATGAGTTCTCCCGACTAGAACCTATAATAGAAAATCCATATATCCCAATAGGTTGGTCAAAAAGGAGGAAAGAGATATGGGACAAAGGCAAGATCAATCAAATAGGGGACATAGTGACACATGTGGGGATACCTGAAAGGTTTGAAGAACTAAAACTGAGAGGAATACAACCAGAAGGGGAAAGATATACCTATCTCCAGATACTCAACTATATTAAAGGGAAGGGAACAACGCCGAATATACCGGAGTTGACAGCATTTGAGAAATTGTGTAAACAAAAAAATAATGTAAAATGACTAGTGGCCCTAATCTATAGATTACTGAACGAAAATGATGTATGGAGGCCCCCATACATGAATAAATGGGAAAGAGTAATAGGGGAAGAAATATCAGAAGAAGGGTGGAAGGAAATATGGAGAAACGCGGGTAAAACATCAATATGCGTACTCCATAAAGAGATAATGTATAAGATCATATACCAGTGGTACTACACACCAGGCAGGCTCCACAAAATATACCCACAAACATCGGAGGTATGTTGGAGATGTAGAAGGGAGAAAGGAACCATCGAACATATCTTCTGGGAGTGTATAGGAATTGGTAAATATTGGGAAATGGTGAATAAAATGATGAAAGAAGTAATAGAACACAATATAGAGATGGATATTAAAACTCATATACTGGGGGCCACCATAAAATGTGTAAATAAGAAACAGAAAAAGATGACACAGCATATATTAACGGCGGCACGTAGCCTGATAGCCAGGAATTGGAAATCAGGTAATCCACCATCATATATCGAATTGATAACAAAAGTATCAGATGTTAGATCGATGGAATATCTTACGGCGAGTTTGAATGACAAAATAGAGAAATTCTTCTCTGGGATACTTACCTAGGTGTATAAGAGGGGGTAAGAAAAAAAAATGTGATCAATGAGGTTTCAATGTAAGGGATGAATGGGAATGTAAGAGAGTTATGTGTACAGGTAAATGTATAAAAGATATTATATGTGCCAATGTATTTTTTGTATCTATGTGGAATATAATAATAAAGAAATTAATATAAAAAAAAAATAATAATAAAGAAAAAAAAAGAATGTATTTGTGACTAGATGAGACAGGGTATTGTATACAGTACATCACTTAGGGTCCCCATACACCTTTAGATTTCTCTGTCAGATTTTCTTTAGATCTCCTTTTGTTTTACCAAAACCGTGTAATATGAGGGACTTTCTAAACCAAGTCTACCTGTGTTCAATCACAGTGGACCCTATACTACATAGTTGTTGGTAGATCTAAAGGATATCTGACAGAGAGATCTAAAGGTGGTTGGCCAGCTTTACCATTTATATTTCTAGACTGTAGAGGATCAGCATTGTGATAAAAGTATATTTTTGCGGGAGAATTTTCCCTTTGAAAGAATTGGTTACTAGGAACATAATAACATTTTGGGAAAACCGCAGACAATGGGCCCAGACCACATTTTGTGACTTCAGCGTGTGGCGCCATCTAGTGCCGATCTCCCGTGTTTACAGTCTGAATATCTGCCACATTCTTGCAGCAGGGTGTCTGACACCTCGGAGCAGAATGCACCTTCACATTAGTCTCTGAATACTTAGCATGTCCATAGCAAAACTTCCTGCCAAACCTCTGTCTGTTACAAGTCAAACATTTACCTTGGTGAAGATCCTCAGCTGACTTATCGCTGACTTGTATAAAGCGGGTAGGCACGGGCTGATGTTCCCTTTGAGGCTGTGCAGGACCCTGTGATAAACAGTATGTGTTAAAAATGTGACTGACAATGGGAAGCTGAAGGGGGAAAAAAACACAACAGTGCATCCTATAAACCAGCAACTGGTGGCACGCTTCTTTCCTGGAAGAGCCAATACGCACCAGGCTGGCAGAAAAGCGTTATATGGCCATAAAGATCTTCCCTTATATAAACACCTAGCTTACACGTAGCATGACGTAAGTGTAAAGAAAGCACCGCTGCTTCTTCAAGCCCAATTCACACTCTCTCCTCTGAACAAACCATCTGGGGCCCTTATGCAGCTAGCTAGCCTGCAGCCTGCCCTGCAAATCCCTGAGACTAATCGCAGCTTGTGATTCACATCCTGTCATATTTCATAAAGGAGGATTTTCTGCAAAACGTGTGGCAAAGATTAACCTATTAAGGCTCAATTTCTTAGATTTTAAAATCGACTGATTCCTTGTGGATTAGGCTATGTCCCCACTTTGGCGATCGTCTCGTGTTGCGGCATTCGTGCCCATACATTTGAATCACAGCCGTGATCTAAAACACAGCTCACTGCATTTTTTATCACAGGCTGCGAGCGGTGGCGTCTGAACGCTCCCATAGACATGAATGGGCGCGTATTTAAATTGCCTCTCAATTGATTGAGACACTATTTTTGCACACGTCCGAATTCATTCTGGGCGCGATCAGGGGGTGAAAATCAAGGGTGAAAACGGGCCCGATCGTGATCACCACCCTGCAATTAGAATCACGGTTTATTGTTCAAGAAGGGACATAACTCTTTTTTAGAACTGCCATTAAAGCTATGATAACAGTCCATGGTCACATAGCCTTAAGCTAACCCCACAAGGATCGATTTTGGTTCAATCGATGCGCGATTAGATGAATTTTTTCATCGATTGAACGAAAATCGAGAAATGCCCACATGGTACGATCAACGATAATTGTTCGATGAAGGCAGAAAAATTTATCGAATTTTGATCGGACATGTTGGAAAATCATCGTCGATTGTGCCAACATCGTTTTATAATCGTCGATGTTTGTGGTGTTTCTCCTGGATCGATTAGATTCGATATAATAACATAGACCACTTCAATCTGACTTCAATCGTTTCCATACCAAAATCGACGATTTTAGTAATATTTTGGAATCGAAATCTCACCACAATCGCAAACTCAATGTGGGGTGTATGGTGATGCGATTAAGATCGATTTTCGATTAGACGATTGAATTCCTCGATCTAATCGAGCATCGATTGAACCAAAATTGAACCGTGTGTGGCTAGCTTTAGGTGTCAGCAAATTATAATGAGACTAGGGTGTTCCTATAGACCACCATACTGTACAGGATCGTCATATATTTTATACGTGCCTACTCACTCACTGATTTGTTAACATGTGTACGCACAGGCTTGACATATGCCTGTGTGTTACAAGCAAAGGAGCCTCATAAATAAAGCTGAAAGCAGCCACATTACACATATTTATTGCCTGGAACTGAAGTTAGCCAATAAACGGTATCACTTGAACTCCAAACTTGCTATATAATTGAGGGAGAAGTGAATTAGAATACTCCGTATAGTTTGCCCCACTCTTCTTGAATTGTGCTTAGCAGACAGAACAGCTGTAGGGCTGGATACAGTGTATATGCAAACCAGTCAGTCACATGTAGCTGTTAATTAGTTTGGATGTAGTGTCAGTTATGCGCTAATACACATAAAGATACAGCTGACATGATCTCATTCGCCACCATTTCCAGTAACTGCTCGAAATACAGAAACACTTTTATCACCAGTACTGGTCATCATTTGAAACTTTGGGTTATATAAACTAATGACTACAAAAAAAAAGTCACAAAAGGGGTTTATAATGCCTTATGGAACCTACAAATGTTTATTCCAATGTTATACAAATTGTTACATGCAATTGGCTGTGTATTTGAATGTATTCACTCAATATTTTAGGTGCAATTAATATGTTGTTAATTGATTGTTTCTATAGGTTGTATTGACAAAAACAGTGGGATTTAGGGTTCGTTCTCACTAGCTGCTAGGGTCAATGAAAAGGTACACAGGTTTCCACATGAAATGGCGCATGTTACTGAAGACGCCCTGCAACCCACATTTTTGCCGGCGCAGTGGTAGCATCTCCCATACACTATTATGGGAGACACAAGCACAGCGCACAGCACAGCAGAAACGTGTTACCACTGCAGCACCAGTTATTGGCAAGAATCCACCAAAAATAGTACATGCATTATAAGCACAATTACCATATTTTGTCGGACTATAAGACGCACTTTTTAACCCCCCAAAATTGGGGAGGGGAGCTTCCTCACATACACAGACTAGAAGGGAGATATGAGCACAGTTTCCCTCGCAGCCCCCCTCCCCCCTGTGTGTGAAGAAGAGGACGATGTGCCGTGAAGTGTGCTCTCTAGTGACACAATTTTTGTGGCTGAAATTAGGTACTGCAGGGGAATATTCCCCAATTGAGTTGAACACTTCAAATATTTTTTTCTAGTTTTCCTGCTCTAAAAACTGGGTGCATCTTCTGGTCATGTGCGTCTTATGGTCCGAAAAATACAGTTCTTGATCATCTTTGCCTTGGTATATTGCGCCAGAGACACATTAGCGAAAAATAAGTACAAAATAACTGCGCTAAACAAGACCATCAACTAGCTAAGGTTTTGCAATTCCAGACTAATGGGAAAGGTTTGATTGAACTGAATTGTATTTGAAAAAAGTCAAACTGGACACATTTATATAACCAAAACAAACACAGACCGAAGTTCTTGAAATAAACTGGCCTGCTTAAACAATTGATTATTAAAAACACTCATATTTTAAAAAGTACCATAATAAAAATAGTTGTTTTTGAGTTCTAAGAGTTGGAAACAGGTCTTTTCTGTCTTGGCAGATCATAAAATGCAGTAAGAGACTCTTGTTTGTTCCAGAAGTAGAATCAGACTGAAATGTAAAGCATATGTTGGAGAAAACGGTGTGTACAGAACAAAGCATTCATGTCCTCACCTGTGAGGTGTCCCTGGGCACAGATGGAATTTGGTATAGATTATCTGGATGTGGATAATGAACAGGCACGAGCTGTGAATTCAGATCCCCGATGCTCATTGGACCAGAACTAATATTATCAGCATCATCGTGGTTCACTCCTGTCAAGTAAAACAGTCACTTTAACCAAACATATATTCTGTCATGTCCTGATATAACTGCAGGAGGGTGCTTGATGGAATACAGAAACTGTAAATCCTAACTGAGCCTTTACTTCAAATCAGCTAAACATATTCCAGGTACATGAAAACAAAAGGTGTCCAGAGTCTAAAGCTTTATATAGACATAAGATAGTTGTACACTAATCAGACAAGTGTGTCTAAAAAAGGAGTTTGTATTTTTCCTAAACATGTCTTTCTGTTCCTCCCTGTAACTCTGTATATGATAATGAGTCTCAGGACCAGTTCTAGAGTTGTAAAAACACTGAAGAAGGTACCTTAAGCCCTCCATACACCTTTGGATCCCTCTATACAATTTCCATTAGATCAACCAACAACTATGTAGTGCCGGGTCCTCCCTGATAGAATACATAGTGATTGGAAGGATTAGAAAGGTCCACATATTACATGATTTTTGTAGAAGAAAAGTGAATTGTACAGAAATTGTATGATAAGATTGTATGGTGATAAGGTGTATGGGTGGCTTTAGGCATTCCTAAAGATGGCCTTTAAGTTACCAAATATGATTTGAGAAACATAAAAGGTAGGTGGTGACTATCTTAATGAAACATGTACCACACACTGAATATTGCATATTATAAAAGAAAATTGGTACACTAAGAAAGGGTCCACCAGATCCAGAAAACAGGTGTTTTAAGGCACCAAAACTTTAAACCAATGGTATTTATAAAATTCACCCTTATTTTGTTTTATAAAAAAGGCACAAAGAAAACACTAGCATTAGAATTTTTTAAGTAATATATGTATATCCACCAGATGCAGAGCAGTGACAGAGCATATACGTTACAATTTAAGTGATTTGTGATAAACAATGCATATTAAGCACCAAAGGATAGCATCCAAGATCTTACCTAAGCGTTTCGCCCTATGTAGGGCTTCTTCAGGGATAATCTGGTGCCATGGAGCACAAATAACTTATACACTCTGTAGCAGAAGTATAATTCCTTAAATCACAGTATGTCATCAATTGATATACATACTGACATCAGGTTAGCTTACAAGTTTTTCAGCCATGGACAAGAAAACACAAACACATGGGACCAACCCCAGGGGAGACATCCACACAAGTGGGCATGTGGTCAGCCCACCAAATTGGCCAATACGTGACCTTCTGCGTTCCTTCCTGCTATTCCTGGTGGCTCATGTGGATGCCCCCCTGGGGTTGATCTGACGTGTATGTGCTACTTTGTCCAAGTAAGAAAAACTCGACATGTAAGCTACCCTGATGTCAGTATTTATGTGATGGTTTCATGTATGTGATTTCTGTAATTTTACTTTTGTTACAGAGTGTATGAGTTATCTGTGTTCCATAGCACCATATTATCCCATAGGGCGAAACGCATAGAATAAGATCTTGGATGCTATCCTTTGGTGCTAAATATGTATTGTTTATCATAAATTACTTAAATTGTAATGTATATGCCCTGTCACTTCTCTGGTGGATATGCATTTATTGCTTTTATCTTCTAATGCTAGTGTTTTTCTGTGTGTCTTGATGAATTTTAAAAATATAATTGGTTTAACATTTGGTGCCTTAAAACCCCTATATTCTCGATCTTGTGGAAAATTAGCAGGGTACCTCCTTTTCTTTTATATTAAGTTACCAAATAAAAAACATTGCTTTGAATTTCTGCACCAAGTTTACATACATACAGAACCCATTTTGTTCTATGAGAGGACAAGCACTTTACCAACTATGTATTGCAAGGGGCCTCCAGATTCAGCTACAGACATATCAGATGATTTAGGTCCTTCTATTAAATACATTTTGGTAAATTGAAATAACATGAATGCACATATTTGCTGCGGAAGGTATGACACACTAGCTAGGCACACAAGGGTAGATCTGTAAATAGATTTGAGTACAATCGATCGCCGTACACGCTCACGAAGCTTGATTTTGTTCTCTAATCTATTTACAAATCTACCCGCGTGTGCCTTCCGAAACTCGAATGAACAGGTTTCCAACATCTTGGAAAAAGCAGTTTAATCTCCATTACTTTGAATGGAGACAAGAATCTCCATTCAAAGTATCGGACATGCTGCTACAACCTGGACACTGCTGTCAGTGTAAAGGGGAGGGGCCAACACGTTTGTGTGAGGCTGTGTGCTGGTTGGCTGCCTTTCTCCAGCTTTAAGCTGTGTTGTGAGTGAGTGAATCTCTCATAACATGGGCTGTGAGCTGGGGAGAACAGGTCCCCATTGAACTGTAATTGATGTGCCCATGTGGTACACATTGATTTCCGTTCATGTATGCCCAGCTTTAGATTGCAGATTTTTAACCTCCCTATATTTTATTGTTTGGGCATAGAGAAGTACCCAAGAAGGTTATTGTGAGAAGGGATGAAAGGAATCAAAAAGCCCTCAATTTGAGCAGTGCATAGCATAATCAAGCCTTCTTAAAACATAATATATTTACTTGGCCCAATCCAGCACAAATCCCAAAAGTTTAGGTAGAAACCCTTGTTTTGGGACAGTGGGCGGAGCCATGCAAAGCATTCCTTTTCGCCCCATCAGCCAAATGCACATCCAGAACCGCTGGTGTACAGTGCAAATTTAGCCTCTGTACCATAAAGGCTATATTTGCACTGCGCACCAGTGGTTTCTGGATGTGCATTTGGCTGAGGGGGCGAAAAGAAATGATTTGCATGGCTCCGCCCACTGTCACAAAACAAGGGTTTCTACCTAAACTTTTGGGATTTGTGCTGGATTGGGCCGTGTAAATACCTTCTGTTTTAGGAAGGCTTGATTGTGCTATTGTTTGGGCATGAATTGTATTGTATGGGGATAAACCCTCATCTGTAGGTTTACAAGGATGTACTGAATCATTATACATAAGACATTGCTGAGCTATATAGTATTTGATTTGAGGGACCAACTGGCCCTGTTTAAGTTGGTACACATAAATTCATGACCACTCACAACACAAAACAACTTATCCAAACCCCACAAGGAAAAAACAACATTTTAAGTTTTGCTGTTTAGTATGTTACAAAATGAAATAGAGGTGTATAACCTGCTACATTGGTGAATTGACCAGGGGATGATGGACGATTCTGAGGACGACTAGCAGTCTGACCAACATTAGAAGGTCTTCCCATAAACACAGAGTGTCCCACCAGGACTTGTTCTGCAGCCGTGGTCAGTCTTGGCCTTTGACCTTCACTGATTTCCCCCAAGCTGCTGTCCTCCACGGAGCTCTGAGAGCAAATAAAAAAATAAAAAGCATTATAAACAATCTTTTCTAGTGAAAAGTGAATATTCAGTACAAGTTCAGCAGAATAAAGACATCTGGGGTTACGGGCATGAATAACTAGCGGCTGTTAAAAAGCTTCTAAAAATAGAGGTGAAAATTGCCAATATATGAGCCAGCGAAGACGGCCACACACATACATTTCCAAGAAGCTATCAGTTTACAGAACGGTGTTTTATTGCTATATGCCAGAGTGGAGAGCAGTGGAACATACCTCAGGATGGTAGGGAGCCTCATGTGGCGCAACAAGATCCTGATTAAATTTGGCTAAAAGTGAAAGGACGGGGTCACGATGTGCTCCTCTGTGAAGTCCTGGTATTACCTGTCCTTCACTAGGGGGGTCGAATTCCTGCAGGGGGAAAACAAGGCACTCTGTTATTGGCAGTATGACTTTACTTAAGTACTGCAGCAGTCAGGCAAAACTTTAGTTGGAATGTTAATGTAAAAACAGTTACATGTGTTCTTAAGGAAGGACTTCTGTTTAAAAGATCTTTAAAGCTACACAACGGAGTTGTCAGGAAGTCTTGCGAGACACAAATGATCAACATGCCAAAACCCAACAAACTACATATCAAGATTGCATGTACAAATGCCATCCATGCGCACTAGTGGAAATTAAAGCCGAACTCCAGGTTAAACCCTAATTAGGCAGTTCTACTAAATACTCACCAACATTGCATGTTTTGTGGACCTAGACAGATAGTTGATCAATAATTATGTGACACCAAAGCTTCCGAGAACACTCACCACCAGGTACACATGGTCTTGAGCAGACTTTGGCAAACTAAGGCCCGGGGGCCAAAACCAGCCCGTTTATTCTTTTAATGTGGCCCTTTGCCACCTTGGTGTCAAGACGTTCTGGCTACCACAACCCCCCAAACCCCCTCCCCACTCGTTTCCTGCAATAAGTTGAGAGAATGCCTAGATGATTATTATTTGGGTCTCCTCCTATTTGTTTGTCTGCAATAGAATGTTTAGGTTTACTACCAAAAGCCTTTATTCTTTTTTTTTATATTTCTTTTTTTTTTTTTTATTCCCCAGGAGCTACAAGGACTATTATGCTGGCCAGTCTCTTGGTCCGGCCCCTCTGTTAAATTTAAAGACACATTGTGGCCCACAGGTCAAAAAGTTTGCCCACCCCTGGTCTTGAGTGACCTCCGTTTGAATTGAATCATACCCAAACTGTTTCAATACCCATAAACATGCAAGAGTAAAGAAGCAGCTCTGCTCTTTCTGTAGTTATCGGACCTGATGAAGACCTATTAAATTTTGGACAGCTAAATTTTTGCTTTAAATACACACCTCTGCTAGCCAGGATGATCATGTCATGACATCTTGGTTTACTGTTCTAATCCCAGAGTCATAGTTATGTTTATTGGGCAGAAGTGATTTAACATCCACTGTGAAGATTGAAGAGTGGAGAGCTAAGGAACCTAAATTGCTTGTTTGGTTGGAGTTTGCCAATCACAAAAATGACCATACAGGATTACATATCTTTAAGAACATACAAAAGCAAGAAAGTATGAATTCCAACTGTGTAAGTAGTTGTTTTAGTTGAACATTCCTACGTTAAACATAATTTGCAGTTTATAGAATGACACCACTAAGGTCTTGGAAACAGTGAACAAACTCAGAAATGTTTCTGTTATCAATGTATGTTGCCTATAATATACTATAATTGGCACAGTACAAGACATACACAACCTTTCAATAAATGATTCAGTCAAGCCCAAAATATAAACATTGTGGTTCAAACACTTTTTTAAATGTGTTAATATAAAAAGTAGGGTTGTTGATTAGTCAGGTGTCCACTTACTATATCATTGGTGTCCCTCAGAGTGCTGGATAGGCTTTCTGTCAGGTTTGGATACACAAGACCACTTTCTGCTAAAGCTGCAAGAAATCACATGAAATGTAAAACCAAAAAGAGGACCAAACTGCTAAAACATTCTGTACAGAGAGGTGGCTGTTCAACCTGGTTACATTCCCAGTACTGGAATCATCATCATACATCAAAACAATCATGTATAATATTTCATAAAGATGTTTATCGGTTTGCCTCTAAAAAAGTAGTGTAAGCTAAAGTAAAAAAGCCTTAAAAAAACAAGTTATCTAAGGAGTTGAAAGATAAAGTTCAGACTACATAGAGATTTTTTGAAACGAAAAAGATTTGTTTAATACCAGACCAGGTATTTCGTTTCAAAAGATTTTATTTACAAAAACCACCCATACGTATTGTACTACCATGTTGTAGGACAGGATGAACCCGGAGCAAGCAAAAAATAACTGTCACCATGCACATACAATAAGCATACAGGGACCGTATATAATAAAACGATATATACTGACAAAGAAGAATGACTTTATAGTTTTACATTAGAAACGTATTTCTGATAACACATCACAGCACCATTTAGGGACTATACATTTCTCAACTTTCCAAGCAATAGACTCACATTCTTCAACAACTCAACAACTCCTTATTGGCCACTGAGACTGCCAAACAAGAAAAAACACCCAATAGGTTAAGGCAATTGAGGAGGGGACAAGTTTGTGAAGTTTAGGTAGATCTACACCTCAAATGGATCACATTTTGCTTACCTAATGCATCGCATGTGATTTAAGTAGCTACAAAAGCATACAAATTCAAAGCCACATCTTGTCAAAATCTGAATGTTGCAAAATGAACTGCACTTAGCACTGTAGACCAGCCTACTGATAGCTAGAGGAATATGACACACAAGAGCAACATATGAGCACAGCAAGGATAATAACATGGAGTACTTGGACAATGACAATCATAGCATCATCAGGTTTTTTGTTTTTCTTTTAATGACGATTACATATAAAAAAAAAAAAACATTTCATCATTTGAAAGTGTATATATGATTTGATTTTAGGGTCTAGGCCAGAGGTGGCATTTTAACTTGTGGGCCAAGAGCCTGTAATGTTCGACCCACCATATGTCTACCAATTCTTTGCATCGCTGGCATCACTAATGATGGTGGTGATAGGCGACGTGAGACAGGGACATTACAATCTTTTCAAATTTCCTGCACTTAAAAATAAAAATGCTCATTAATTGCAGTAAGCAGTGATAATTCCTAGAGGCTGCCTGTTGTCGCCATGAGAACGCACCTTCAGTGTCACAATAATGGCACTGTATCGTTCCCAAGGCAATGTTTGGACACCTCTAGACATTATGAGCACTAATTGCAAAGAACAAGCGGAGGGGAGAATCTTTTTAACAAGGTGATAAAGGGCTGGAAAAGAAAGCTTAATGGGCCGGATGCGGCCCCTGTGCTTTAGTTTGCCCACCCCTGCTCTAGATATATTTTGCAAGACAATTGTACCATTAAATTATGTTTTTTTTTATTGCATCCCCCCAATAAAGCCCAACTAGTAAAGAACTTAGCTTCTGCCCTAATCCATCCGTGGGGGACTGCCTAGCACTGAAGAGCACTTGAAAAGTACCAATCACAATCTCTAAAAACTAGCTGGGGGAATGTGGAGTGAGGAGGAGAGAAATGATGCATGGAAGAACAATCGTATAATTGGAGGAATCTAAATTATTAATGGAGACCGCTAAAATGTTAAGGCAAGATAAAGACAGACATTTGCTTAAATATAGAATTGGGGTTTCAAATGAATCCTTACTTTATTCAAACCTTTAATCTAGCCTTTTGTGAAAAAGTGAAGGGAAATACTAGAGCATCGCTTGAAGTCTATAGTGGTGGACATCCAATCATGATGGTGATGACTAGAAGCGTCTGGAAATGTGGATGTCTACACAATAGGTGTTTTTATTTAGGCATTGAATTTACCTGGGAATTCCCATATAGAAAGATTGTTGATATAATAAATGATGGAGGGACAGACACTCTTTTAGTGTAGGTGTTGAAAGTTGATCATATCTACCCCTTCTTTCCTCCAGAAATGGACAAAGAAACTCACCTTTCGAAGCAGCAATCTGTCCATAGCTAAACACAACTTCCCCTTCAGAGATGGGTTTGTCAGTGGTATCAGAATCAGTCACAGTGATGGTGAGGCTGCTCTCATCTGTGGAAGGAGCAGACACTGATGGAGAAGGTACTGGAGAAGCTACCGGAGAAGGTATTGGAGAAGGTACAGGTGGAGGTACTGGTGAAGGGGTCTTTTGTTGAGGTGACACTGGGACAGATTTCTCTGATGGTGGTGTGGGCGAGATCAGACTTCTTGGTTCTTCTTCTACAGCCACAGTTATTATACTGAAAAACAAAAGTGTGTCTGAATAAGTCTCAGTAAGACCCACGATATAACAAACTTTCCTAGCATGTATGAAAGCTGAAATCTGTTCATTTATTAGAACTATATTAAGCAGAAGCAGATCTTTCCCAAGTTGTGTGATGGGGTTGCTGACACGTGTTTGTTTGTATTTATTATACAGAAACAAGACAGGTGGGTTCCTTTCACAAAAGGTAAATAGGGTGGCATAAATGAGTTCGTACTTGTAGTAACTTCTTAGGACCACGTCTGACCAATGACACAGCACCAATCTAAGCATCAATACATTAACAGAATTGTTTTGCAGTGAAACTTACAGGGAACTTGAAACACTCTAATAAATCCCAACAAAAGGAGCTGGGCCAATCATTACTAATCAAAAGGGAGGCAGAGTGAGCCACATGGTCTTCAAATGGACCAATATTATTACCGATTTTTATGTTGTATTAATTTTGGTTTTGCCCTTAGGATTATAGGGGGTTTGGTTTGATGGTTAGATATGGTGCTGTTCTGCTCTATTTTTTTTTTAAAAGGCACATCCTCTTACCCAACAATATACTGATCAGTTAGGCCGTAACTGCACCAGAGCAAGTGTATGTACAGATTGGTATAAGATTGACAGTAGGTGGATGCATGTGTTCTGGGCATCAATTTCAAATCAAAGTGTGATCTTGTTTGCAGTTTTGAATCACTCTGTAAAGCTAGCCATACACGGCACGGATTCCCTGGCTGATCGATTCAGCACCCGATGAATTCCGGCGATTCCGCCGGCATCCACAGGTGAGAACGATCAGCCAATTAGGGAATCCGATCGTGGCAGCCCACCTTGTACGGCCGGATCCGTGTCCGATGGATCGCCTCCCTGACCGCAACGCCCCCTGATCAGAGCAGAATCGGACCCGAAAAGACCAACAGGTTGGTTCTTCCTCGGATCCGATTCTGTGCCCCCGATCCATCGGATGCGGTCGGACGGGCAAGGTGGGCTGCAGGGGATTCCGGCACGATGGATCCGCGTGCACGCGCCCGGAATCCATCGCGCCGGAATCCGGCACGAATCCGTGCCGTGTATGGCAGCCTTAAGAGTCCAGAGGGGTCAGCAACTGCAGAGTTTGGAGCTTACCTGGAGTGGGGGACTATTCTGCAAAGGGTGGTTGCTTTATGGCAGCTGGACTGAAGCAGCTTACATACATGCAGCAGTAGCAGAGCTGGAGGAAAGATCTGCCTGCAGCTGACATACACACAGCAGTAGCAGAGGGAAGATCTGCCCGCGGTTATGACCAAGATAAATTTTCAGTGGTTCTTTACTGTTCTATACAGTATAAATGTTATCAAATGAAAGTCATTACATACAGAAATTAGTGTAGAGGCAATATAAATATACATACGCTGCATCTTTGTACTCAACGGATTCGGTGACCAAGTGAGGGTTCTCCTCCTCTAATGGAAGCTCCACATCACCCCAGGGATTGGGAGGAGGAGCCTCAACTACAGGTGGATCTTCTTTCACCTCTGACTGATCAGGTGCAGGGGTGGCCATTCTCGGGGGTGAAGGTACTGGCGAGATTGGGGGTGTGTCAACTTGAACCGGTAGGCTCTCTCCTGCAAAGAAATGATAAAAAAACGTTAATTGGGAAAGGTTTATAATATGACTATGAGAGCCCCGAGTACAAATAAAGTATTTTAGATTTCTCACAAACATTCAACCATTGTCCAATCTGATTTAAGGCGTACACCCTTTATGGGTACATCCACTTAACGGATGTGAATCAGATGATCATTCAAATACATTTAGCAAATTTGGGGATGATAATTTCTTATTTAGGATTATCAACTGTCCTGACCACATACACTTAATAGCACTATATACCATACCATAAACAAATAAAGAACACTATATGTATATATATATATATATATTTACATACATACACATATTGTATATATAGGACTTACCTGGGTCGTCAAGTGCTTCCTGCTGGACTTCAGGTTCTTCTGACAGTTCTGGTGTTTTCACAAGAAGAAGGGGAGAAGCAAGAGGTGTGCTTTGGGGAGTAGGTATTGGAGAACCCTTATCAGGGGAAGGCTGCAAATAGAAAACACTTGGTGTTCATTTGTTCCTACCTTTTCCTTACCCAGAATGCAAAATCCAGGATCCAAATAACCCGGGGATAGTTAACAGGTACAAGTACCAATGAGCTATTTAGACTGCAGTTTAAATTGTATAGCATGTGTCTTTTTAAGGTAGACATATCAGACTGTGTTTTCCTTAGGTAGCAGCAGTGGCTGTGTATGGCTTTCATAGTTTGTATAATCCCATTATCCAATGTAGTATAATCTGATTATCATGCATTATTATGCTGCTCCAATTAAAACAAAACAATTTATATTATGAGAATGCAATGCGTATATACCTGAACATCGGGCTGCTCCAGACGCGGAGTTGGCACAGCTCGAGTCTGTCTCTCTCTCAGCATGGTGGCTATGATCTCTGCCAAAGCTTCATTAACATACTTGCGAATCAAGCTGGAATCCACAGGAACGCCAGCATCAACAAACAACTGCAAGCCTTCACCTCCAGCAGCTTCAACTAAAAACAAAACAAGGAGTTCAGAAATAACAGTACCGATTGTACATTATCGTGAATGTATGTTATCGCGCAACAACTCATCAGATAAGGAATACATTAACCTCCCTAGCGCACTGCTGAGGTCCAGATTTGTGTACCAAAAGTGCACCATAGAC
>CM070043.1:12167888-12192096 GCA_036250615.1 Ptychadena robeensis
GGGGGGGGGGTGAGTCTCCTCTACTCTCTCCCCAGATGAGCGCGGATAGGGGAAAAGACATCTGGCATCAGAAAAACATTCCTGATGCCTACATGGCGCCCCCGACATGATGCCACGCTGGGCAACCACCCAGGTTGCCCATGCCTAAAACCGCCACTGTGTGCCGCTAATATCTCTCCTAGCCCCTTGCTCCTAGGCATAAGAAATTTGATGCGCTTGGGTCCATCGTGTATGTTTGATGCATGTTAATTATTAGCTCACTAGCCAAGACACAGTAATACATGGCAAACCATAAAAACCAAACCTGGACACTGAGCTGCGGTGGCTCCTTCTTCTCTGACTTCATCTCCACCACTGCTATGTTTGCCCTCACCGCTTTCGGCTGTAGTTTAGGGGATGACGGTGGAATGGACACATTGACCGTAACTGGCTGAGGTCTACTGAGAATTACAGCAGAGGGCAAAGGAGCTGCACCATCAACTCGTGATCTTCCTGAAATCAGAGAAGCAGAAACAATTACAAGTTCTCGTCTATGAGCTCAGACATCCAATTTATACAAGAAAACATATAATATGCCAGCATGATTTTGATGCTGCGAAGGCATTTTTACTAAGTAATAAAAAGTAATGTAACCTCTTAATTTCAAAATTTCTGTACTAAATCGGTACAGTGTGTTTCATATAAAAAATTTTGATGTATTGTATAGAATGGCTACAAGATGTCACTGCTGCCTTAGCTTTTTTTTTTTACTTCTCCGAGTTCCACTCCGGCTTCAGGACATTTTTTAATTATTATTTATTATTATTATATGACAGTTGGCAGCAGCCTAGGAAGCAGGTGAAATACAGCAGTTTTTTCTCTGGGTAGGTCTTATTTTCAGGGGAGGGCTTACAGTAGAAGCACAGGGGGAAATGCAGCTAGGTCTTACTTTCGGGCAAACATGGTACAATTATACTGTATAATTATACTGAATATAAGCCGAATTTTGCAGTACCTGAAATGTGCTCAAAAAATAAAATCCGGCTTATATTCGGGTCAAGAAATGAAAAAACCTTATAAGTGAATTGCAAAGCCCCTGAACATGGTATCATCGCCAAATTTGCTGGAGATGTAGAGAAGGCGTGTGGGAACATTTGAAAAATAAACATTGCTCTAGCATATGTAGTTTTTGTATTAAGTAGGTCATTTGAACTTATTTTGTGCAAAAACTTGATATGCTAGAGCCCAGGTGCCCAACCTGCGGCCCGGGGGCCACATACGGCCCTTTGTTCAACAGCCCTCTTTGGTCCACCACTTGTGGCCCCCAAAAAACTATACAACTTAATGTATAGGGCATTAAAATGCACCTGTCCACCAATCCCCTACCAATGCAATACCAATCTCGCACAGGACTTGCTCAGGCTCCCACTGAGCACTCTGATTGGCGTACATGAAAGCCACATGACACAAAATGTGCATTACCACACTACAGTCTTCCCTAATGCTTCAAGTATAATTTCAAACAAGTTTTGTTATTTAAAAATGACTGCTGTAATTTTTTCATTATAAAATGCTTATACAAGTCAGTATAGATTGAAAATGTTATGTGTGGCCCTTTAGTGATGGCGAGGGCAGGACTTGTGGCCCTCCATATAAATTCAGTTGCCCATCACTATGCTAAAGCAATACTTTTTTCTTTACAATGTTCCCACAACCCTTTTTTACATCTCCAGCACTTCTAGCGATGATACCATGTTCAGGGGCTTTGTAAATAACTTCTGAGTCTACTGAATTAAATAATGACATCTAACTTCTGAGTCTAATGAATTAAATAATGACATCTCCTAACAAAAGCACATTTGTTGTGTGTTTCTGAGCCTTAGCTGCTTCAACCCCCCCCCCCCCCACAGGCTTATACTCGAGTCATTCAGCTTTTCCAGATTTTTTTTAAAATTAGGTACCTTGGCTTATATTCTGGTGGGCTTATACACACTGACTTTACGGACAACATATACTGTAGTGGTTACGCAGGCTGCATTATAACTACATTACATATTATGCATTATCTACACAGAAAGACAAGACAAGTCAAAAGTAGTAAATATCTGCCCTTACTCTATAGTATTAAGGAAGCATTTTAAATCTTGGAGAAGAAAGGAGGCAAAATCTCCCCAACATAGCCTGAAGGCCCCAATACACGTAGCGAGCCGCAGCGGATTTTGCAGCAAAATTGCCTGCGATTGCGGGTGCCCACATGGGGCGACAGATACCTGTCACCCCAAAGCTCGATTGGCCAGAGAACGGATATGTCCATAAATCTCTGGACGATGCCGTTAGTTTGAATGGGGACCGGCGTCCCTGCTCGGTGCGTGTGTGGGGGCCTTAAGATAGCAGCAAAACCTTTGCTACTAACACTAAACTTTTTAATCTGGTTATGCTATTGCAATGCATGCAGATCACAGCAGATGAGAGTGACCTGCAATGTGTTGTATATAGGATCCTGAAAACATTACATTACCCTGCCTTCATACACCACCCTGATACAAGACATTATTATATGTATATATAGACATATTAGATATTTGTTTTCTTGTACGATTAATGCATGTTCTTTTTTCATAGGCATTCATGTCACAGCATGGCAGACCCCCGTCAGTGCCAGAGGAATGAAACTGGAAGGTGATGTGTTGGTTTCTTTAGGACACACAGAATTCTGGTAAATGTGGGGTCAAAGCCACGCCCAGTTTTTTGTTCCAATGGTAAATGTTGTATAATGTTAAAATGTAAACGGTAAAAGGTAAAAAGTGGCCTGTATCATATATATATATATATAAATTAACCAAAGAAAAAATGTCTTCTTGCAGTCAAGGGGTTTTGTCTGGAGGAGAAGACTAGTCAGGCCGTTTTTCCATACAGACTACCCCAGGGAATAACCGTTTGATGATGAAAGATATCCACTTAGTGTAGGGAGGAAAGAGATGGACGATGCTCGATGCCTCCATCCAGGAAATGTCTTGCTTCAGCTTCTAATATATACTATGAGAAGCTCGGATATGTGCGCGAGGGAGTGTTCTGGGGGCCTACCAGGGGCTGTGCAGCCCTATGCACACATATATTCCGGATAGCAGAAGAAATGACCCTGGCTGCAGTTGAGACACAACCAATTGTGTTCTCCTTCACCTATCTCTCTCCCCTGTACCAAGATTACATGGCTTCCATATGCACCTTCACATACATGTCACAATGACCGCTTCCATCATTCCAATCTCACTGTTCCACTTTAACTTCTAAATAATACACATTGGTATTTCAGGTTTTCCATCCCAAATCAATAGCATTACCTCAAAGCAACCTCTATATGCTATACACTTTAAAAGGTCACACTGGAAGTAATGTATTCATGTTAAATGTCACTAGAACGCATTACCAAAAAGATTTCCTTTATTCTAATAATAGACTTTTTCTTCCCCCATCTATAATAACGCACAGAGATTACAGCACAGGCGACCGTGCTATAATGTCACGGAAACTGTATGTGCTACACCGCATATAAATCAGTGAATTCTCAAACTACATTCATTCAAGATCTCCAGGATAAAATAAATACCATCCCCCATCTGCAACCCACTCGAACATACTGCTGCTAGAAGGAAAACATATACCTTTATCTGCCTCAGGGTTCTTTCACACTGTACACTTCGTGTTAAGTTTTTAAAAATGTGTTTTTATTTTAACACAGGTTGCCTAAGCACCCAGACACTGTATGCAAGTGCTGCACGATCTGTGGGTGAAAACGGTGCGGTACTAGATATTTTCCGGTAGGTATTTGAACGCATTTTCTGATGTTTCGCTGATTACCAGATATAGTTTTTTTAATATTGTATATATATATATATATATAAAAAACAATACAGTTATATACTCATCATTTTCACTGACTTAGCGCCTTAAAAAAGGCACCCCACATTACGTGTTCCCAGCTGGTTTTCAAGCAGTTGCCCATTAGAATTAGATGGGGGTGTATGTCAGTATGTGGCAACCACCACCAAAGTGCCTGAACATTGTGTGCAAATGCTGCACTCAGCACAGAGGGGCTATGGTTTCAGGGATGGCTGTTTTGTGTTGATTACTATTTTCTGATGCATAGATTACTATTTTCTGATGGATAGATTACTATTTTAGGAGACGCATTATTTCCACCAAGCAATCACTCCCCTCTCTTCAGCTGGTTTGTACTAGTGCTGGAAGGATTCTTTCTGCTCTTGCAAACAAGCTGTATTCTGCTTTTATTGTAATAACATATGCAAACACACTTGGTAAAAAGCGCATATGTGCACTTTAGCACATTTGCTGTGTTAGAATGTACCTTTAAAACGCATGTATAGTGTGAAAGGGCCATAGAGCTTGAAACCCCAATCATTAACCCTCTTTCTGTGTTTCAGAGCAGGGTCATTCCATTCATGTCCACGTCACATAGGTAGTAATGTGGACAACAAAGGAAGACCCTGCTCTGAAACATGGGACCGCTCCTCACCTGAAAAGTGGTGGTGTCATTGATTGGGGAGTGTCCACTACCACTGTGCATCAGAGGGTAATGTAAAAAAATGGGGTAGAAAGAATACTTTTCTAATATAAGCAAATATAATAAAAAGTTGCTTTGTCAGCTTCAAATGCCTTTGGAAACCAACAGTGTACTAAACATTAAAAACATATTCGACATACAAATTACACACTTCATACATACAAAATGGTATGCCTACACTATACGTTGAAGGAACAAATCAAAATTCAGTTCCATCTTACCATACCTAAAGGAATTGCAATTGGGATAAGGTGACCTTCCATTGGAAGCAATGATGTACCAGGTTCCGCTGACGGAGTGAACACATACTGAGGCCCATAATCCTTTGCTACAGAGAATTCAGCTGCATTTGCCTTGATTATGGGTCTTTCGGTCTCAGGAGGACCTGCCTGTGACTTGGTTGACTTTACCTTTACTCCTGTAAATTACATACACGGGACAAATTAAGACTTTAACTTTAATAGTGTGTATACATTACATACATACATAGTGATGTGTAGTCATGTACACAAAACAGGTGTGAATTTTTTATTTGTGGTAATTAAAATATATAACGATTAATAAAATTGCTTGGGCAGATTTGAAGCAAAGTAAGCACAATTGCTACTCCCCCCAAATTTCAGATATTCACTAAAGGGAGATCTCAATGACCAGGTTGAAAAGCCAAGGGTGGCCAGCCCCTGGAGTTTCGGCACAAGACGATGGCCTCCTCAGGAGTGGATAGTATCCTGGCCTGGGCTTTATTTGTACCATACGTGATCCAAATGATATACTCCTGTATGCTATTGATAAGCTGGATGTATATTTGTATACACTGTTGTGGTTCTTAAACACAGTTTTTGCTTAGAGTAATTTAACATTTGGATCCCATGTGGCACAGATATAACGAAGGCCAGTATACTATACGTGACGAGGAGATCTGGGTGACTATGGAGTGGCTGGCTAACTAAGGTGGTCTCTGTACTCCTCCCCCTTGGGTCCCAGACACCAAGAACCTTGCCTCTTTAGTGTGATCCATATTTATTCATACATTGTTCTGCTCTGTTCCCCAACCAATTAGATTATAAGCCCGTCCAGGCACTCCTACTGTGTCATATCCTGTACCTGTGTGTTAAATTGTGTTATCTCAACTCTATTTTATTGTACAGCGCTGTGTAATATGGTGACGCTATATAGATAAATGATAATAATAAAATTGTTCTGCACTTGTTTATTGGGGTATATTGTGACCAAGGACGTTCAATATTGAACAAACAAGATCCCTGACTTGGAGGGAATTAATCTCCCCAAGTCTGTAAACTAAGGCTTTGTTTCCATTGCGTTGGGACCCCTCCGCTAAGCGTACACGCATAGCGGGGGGTCTAACAGATAGCCTTACTGCTCGGCGGACGGGTCTGTCTTCATTGCGCTGAGCCGATCCGGCCGTGTCCAGCTGAACGTAGTCGAGTACGTTCAGCTTACAAAACCGGCGGATGTGTAAACCGACCATCCGCCGGCAGGGCTGAGGCTGTGGAGATACGTCGGGAGCCCCTGCCTAAGCGTATACTCTTAGCTGTAGGGTCCCGTCGTACAATGAAACACGGCCTAGAGGGTTTTTAAGGGCACTAATGTAACATTTCTTTAGGGGGGTCACGGTTGGGGTCAACACCATGGTACATAGGGTTTAAAGAAAAAGTCTTTAAATATTATAATGTTATTATAATTTAATAATCTAATATATATTATAATAATAATTAAAGACTTTTTTACTTACCCTATGTTACATGGTGTTGACCCAACCGTGACCTAAGAACTTTTTACATAGTGCCCTTAAAAACCTCTTAGTTTACAGACTTGGGGGAGATTAATCCCTCCACTTCAGGGAATCGTGTTTGTTCATAGTTATTTGGGTTGGCACAATTCAAATACAAGGTATACTCCTCATCCTTGATAGACGTTCAATATTGTTGCGGACTTTAGGTCCATTAATATTATACTGATATTGATTATCAGAGTATGTTTTATTCAATAAAATTGCCATTTACTCTATCATATTTGTGGGTTTTAACTAATGGTCCCTGGCCACGCTAAGTCCTCTGGGGATGGCCACCCCTGGCTTTTCAACCTGGCGGTTGAGATCTCTCTTTTGTAACATATATAATAATTTCTGAAATGCTGAAGATATCACCAACACATACATTTTACTGACACTACTTATTTCTAAAACACAGTAATGGGCAAAGGGAGCTAATCAGGCCCTTCTGCATGCATATGCTGATACAGTTACATAAAGGAGGAGTACTTGTCCATAACATTGGGACTTAATACATATTTATGTATGTGTCATTCAGTAAAAAATTTAATTTTAACTGAATGGCAGTGGCACTCCCAAAGCCTATCTTTTGATATAGAATATTGAATGAATGATTGGGTGTTGGGGCCGCTATATTAAGGAGAAAAAAGAGCAAAGATTATAACAATGATGTGTTGCAGCTCCTTTGTTGCCCATAAGCAGACTCCAGGCAGAGAGATGATACCACTGTAATCTTTACCTGTAACATAGAAGGTGGTCTCACTTTCTGCCTGTGATGTCTGGTAGGGGTACTGTTTATGAATTATACAACATGCTGGACTGAATCACAAATCAGTTATGTCTAAATCTTTCAATGATGTATCGAACTATGACATATAGAAACCACTTACCTCTTACAGTCTCTAGAATTTTAGGCCTTATTGGTTTGGATTTGGGAGAAGGAGAGTTAAATCTAAGGTAAGGTCCTTTCTTGAGGGTGCTGCGGTGTCCTTGATATAAGGGAGTCCCATAAACTCGATTCATTACTTCTTCATTATTCAGGAAGGATTCCTCAACCTTCTGAGGCACCTAGAAGAATAAAAGGGACAAATTGACATACTGACATCTCCAGATCTGCTATTTCCAGTCTGATTATACAGGAAATATACAAATATATAAAAAACTGACATAATTATCTGCCTTCTTTACCCTCACCAGAAAAAGTTTAAAAAAAATATATTAAAAGATATCCATATTTGAGGCCCAGCGATGTCATTATTAGGTCTCTGCGTTTCTCATTACAAAGCAGACGGATAATGGCTGTACCTAATTTCCTTAAAAATTCAGAGCGCAGTGACCCCTTTTTAAAAGTTCTGACGCACATGGCAGTCTGGCACTTAATAAGGCATTTTAATATTTCCATGACGTTCTTAAGTGGAACTCAGTCAGCCTGAAACTCAGGTGTGGGCATGCCATCTGCATTTGCATCAAGACCACCCAAGCTAATGCAAAGCAATGTGATGTTGACTCTTCTTGGTACAAAGAACTAAAATCCATTAACTGAAACAGGTGAGCCTGGGGAAAAGGCTGAATGATGATGAACAAGGAAAGCTTACAATGTGCAGGGAAATCGTAGGAAATAATATCAGTACAGGTAAGAAGCCTGTACAGCTCTGGAAAATATAGCTGGTGCTACAACCAATATCTGTCTTACTTCACTATTAACCTCCTGGGCAGCCATTGCCTGATCTCGGCAGAGTATACTGTCCCACCCTCTCCTCTACACACGTGGGCCCGGAAAGCAACGCCACTCCATTATAATGGAGATCTATGGCGCTGCTCCACCCCTTCTCTCTTCTGTGTCATCGATGATGCCAAAGACCTGGTCCCGATCTGTGGGCCTGCAGCTATGCAGAATCACTGCAGGCTCGCACAGAACAGGTGAGTCTCCCCGATCCCCGCTATGGCAGAGTTTGTGCCCACAGCCCAGGAGGTTAAGGTGGACATACATGGTTGGAGTTTTGAGTTTGATTGACCTTAAAAAAAACATTTTTAAATCAACTGTTTCAAAATCAATTCCTTTTTAGCTGAACAAGAGTGATCCAAATCCCCAAAATAATCGAACAGTGATCGGACATGTTGTTAAATTTCAGTCAATCATACAAGTATCTGGTTTTTTTTTGCATTCTGATGGATTTGTGTCCGATGGTACTATGAAGCATGCGCTTAGAACTAAGGAAAGGAATCGGTCAGTTGTAAATGGAACACAGTTTTAAAACAATGTTTTTGTCAGCTTTAGATTAAGCAATAGTGAAGTAAAGCAGATGAACTTATTACAGGTGAAAGGAAAAATATCCTATTTTCCTGAATGTGCTGTATGCTGACGATTATGATGACCACCATAGCGCTTCAACATAAGGACGGTTACGAATGGCTTTGTGAACTGGAGAACTGAGCATTTGCAAACCTATTGTGAAAGGACCCCATGTAGTAATAAGGGGGGGCAACAACTGGAGTGATAAGTTCAATGGTTATGTTAAGTCAATAAGTTGTTTTTGTTCATTTACGGTTCATTAGGGAAAGCTTAAATATCCTTCCAGATGGATTTTCTGCAAAGCACTATTATGATGATTTCCCCCAACTTATTTGTGAAAGACCAGGAAGTATGAATTTCCCTTAAAAAATATATTTTTTGGCCCGGCCCATAAGAAAAGAAAACATGTACAAAGTACTATACAAGACTTTCATAACAAAATATTCAGGATGGGTTCCTTTTAACTACAAAGTGGTCTCTGCTGTGAAAATGACAGATCCACAGACATTAAGAGTTGGGTAATGTGACACATTAGAGGTTCCCTGCGCACACTTCCCAAAACTGATGACACATATCAGGACTGCGGCCCCATGGATCTCCTCCAATAATACGGCTGAAAATGATTTACTGGCTACCTGCTGCAGGTCTCTCACAGCTAAGGCTTTATCCAAACATCTCCTGCACTGCAGGGGTCATTTGTATGGAAGTGTTGGATGGATCAGTGATGATGGATGGCCCTAATGTTAGCCTAGAGCAGTGTTTACTTAATACTAATAAATTCTCCAGTCATTTCCACCACACAGGATCTTTTAGTGGCCACAGAACTTGCTATGCTATGTGCTATGTGATTATCACAGCCAACCGGAACGAGAATCATTACTCAAGGTCTGTCAAAACTAGAGGCTCTTTCCATTTTCAATGTGTTAACTGTGGCCAACTAGCCTGAAACAGCTGTATGCAGTTTGGAATAAATGGCTCTGTACCAAAAAGGCTATATTTGCACTGTACACCAGCGGTTTCTGGATGTGCATCTGGCTGATGGGGCGAAAAGGAATAAATTTGCATGGCTCCGCCCACTGTTCCAAAACGAAGGCTTCCACCTAAAGTTTTGGGATTTGTGCTGGATTGGGCCGTGTAAATACCTTCTGTTTTAAGAAGGCTTGATTTGTGCTATGCACTGCTCGAGTTGAGGGCTTTTTGATTCCTTTCATCCCTTCTCACCATAACCTTCACGGGTACTTCTCAATGTGTTAACTGTGTAACGGAAAATTAAACACAAGAGAATCAGGAGAAGAAGCTAAATTAAAACTTCACTAGGGAGTCACTTCTCATCTTTCACAACACCAAAGTCACTGGGAATTATGAATCCAATTCAATAAATTCCCTCACGTGACAGTGGGGCATAAAGATCTCTGCCGTCATTGACTGGACCTTCCACAGTGAGGAGAGGGATCTAGAATACAAACTCTAAATATAGAGTATAAAGTAAAAAAGTGACCGATTTTGTGGAGCCATCCTCTCCATGGAACTGGAAACGCTACAAATATAATACGAAGAGAATCAATCAGAGATGTGGAATGTCCCTTGTACCTCCCTGGTTACCTGCCGTCACTCACATATGACCTCTATCTGACTCATATATAAGCTCATACCTTTATCCAATGCTAAGTATCCCCTGAAGAAGCGCCAATATGAAATGCGTTGGAAAAAAAATCTTAACATTTGTGATACACAATATCTCTCTTAATCTTTTAAACTGTATAAACTATGTATGATGGAATGTACAGTAACTACTATATGTGATAAATGATGGAGTTACTTTAGCATTGTGAATATGTTTTATTTATAACACACAATAAATTCATGAAAATAATACTATGCCTCGACCAGGCATTAGTAATCTCCATGCTTTTTTTATTTTGTATGCGTTAACAGCCTGCCTTTGTCTCTGTTTGATTTAATGTGCATTTTATTTTTCAAGTATAGTGTATGAGATGTTGTGAATACCTGTACTCTGTTATTTTCATTGTAAGGGCTTGTTCCCATTGTAGCGTTCCCGTGCGGTTGCAGCCGCGCGGCCGCCCCCGCACACAACCGCATCCATTGGAAACTTCAATATAGTTTCCACTGGTGCGGTTGTGCGAGTTCGGGTGCGGATGCGGTTTAGCTAGCTAGCTGCAGCGTTTTGAAACGCATCCGCGCCCCAACCGCATCCGCATCTGCAATCCAAAAAAAATTGCGTCGCAAAAACGCACCACAACTTTAGGCATGCGTTCAGCCGCGCGGCTGCAACCGCACGGGAACGCTTCAATGGGAACAAAGCCTAACCGAAATTCAATAAAAATGTAAGACTTAAAAATAAATAATACTATGTTTGGACCTTAAAAGTCCCCCCGTCTCCAATTTGGAGAAATAATCCCAGTGAAAGTTCCTCTACATGTACTTTTGTCTAAAGAGGCAGCTGGCATTGGGTCAAATGTAACTCTCACAGTACAACACCATTTGAACCCCCGGAACTCATACCTCAGTAGTACAAACCCTGACATTTTCTGGCTTAGGAACTAACATCTGAGACTACCGGCAGGCCAAATGTCAACCTTTCATAGTCATATTCTAACTGTCAAACAGTGCTTTTCTTTTGTCAGATTTAACTTTTACATATGCCTACTCTGACTAGAAGTCCAATCTTTTTTTGGGGGGATTTTAATTTACATTACCAATTTGAAACACCAGACTGCAACCTTTAATAGTTAATGTTTCCCTGCAGTTTTACAGTAGTGTACATATGATAAAGTGAAGCTATTTATTGTGTTCAAACTTTAATCTCAACTCAAGCTGAAATATCAACTACAGCCACAAGATGTCACTAGTAAGCACTTGCCTTCAAAGCACAACACAAGCACGGCTTCCTTCTCACACATCAGGGAGGAGGGGAAATCTGCATGCATGTCTCCCCTCTCTGTGTAGTACCTAGATGCACTTAGTAAGCATAATAAAAGGTATGCATAGCTAGTTTTTACTCCATTATGCATACCAGTATACTACTTCTGTGCAGCCCTGCACACATTGGAGAATGTTTGTTGGGAAAATGTTTTCCTCATTTTTCCCAGTAAAAAAAAAATCCAAATTACATATGTTCTTTTAAGAAAGAGGAGGTGGATAAGTGGGGAAAAGGTAGCCATCGGGCAGGTTGGTCATTTAGGGATCTTTACTCCTGTACTGCTAAATCACCAACACTGACAGCTGTACACATGCTAGATATTTACCAGATAGATCGTGTCTGTACAAACTTTCTGAGTCTGTCCTCACAGAGGACGCATTACGTTCAGTCACCAACTAAGTTATCAAACAGACAGCACTAGTGTTGTATTCACGTAAAAGGAAAGAAGGAAGAACACAGAACTATAAATTGTGTATTGTATGAGATAACAGCGGTGGTGAAGGTTAGCAGATGTTAGCAGATGTCTGCAGAAGAAATAATACTTGAATAGTGAATTCCCCCTGGACCTCACCTTCGGCTTTCCCTCTCTATTCAGGGAGGCGCTGCTCTGCGGTCCTTTGAGCTTCTCAGCACCGAGCTTGGGCTGAACCTTGGCGGAGACCCCAGCTGAAGGCTTTGTACTCCTCAGTGTACTTCTTGCCGGGCCTTTGATCTCCCGATCTCGAATATTCTTCTGGTCTTTGGCGCTTCCTGCGTTGCGTCTAAGTGAAGGCGCCTGAACTCGCTCTTCGGGTTTATTTTTTCTGATATCCTTCCTTGCTAGTTCATCCTGGAGAACAAAGTCTGATGACATTGCCGACTAAACACATTTTATGACTAATAACTCAATACATAGCTTTACTTGCTTAGCCAGATGGCCACGAGATGTGAACTCCAGATGCACAGATAAAATACATATACACAGAACCAGAGACCAACCATTTGTATTTCTGTCTATATAGTCAGGGGTGCACATAACTTTTAGTGAGCTCCTCAGATGAGTACCAGGAGATGGTGTTTAGTACTCGCCCCATATGTAGGGTGGTCTTCCTCACTGTCCTCTGCGTCAGCTTCCTGCATGGTAGACTCTGCTGCAGATGGACCTCCCTGTTCCCGATTGATCGTCCGATTAGCTGTCCCCATCCACAGGTCACCAGCTGGCTTTGGGTCAAATGTAACTTTCACAGTTCAACACATTTAAACCCCCAGATCTCATACCTCAGTAGTACAACCCTGAAATCTTCTGACTTAGTAACTAACCGCTATGACTACCTGCAGTCCAAATGTCAACCCTTATAGTCATATTCCAGCTGTCACACAGTGCTTTTCTATTGTCAGATTTTGCCCTTACATATGCCTACTCTGACTTTCATCCCCCAGATCTTAGAGGTCAGATCTTTTTTATGGATTAATAATTTACATTCCCAATGTCACACCCTAACTGCAACCTTTCATAGTTATTCATGTTTCCCTGCAGTTATCCAAGTGACATAAATTGTATACATTTAACGTATAGCTGCGGCCGCCCAGACACTAAGCACCTCCAAGTTGTTAGTATGTATATGAGCTGTGTAACAATAATGCAGGTACGCAGAGCTAGTTTTTTGCTCTTTTTGAGTACCAGAGTACCACTTATGTGCACCCCTGTATATAGTTATGAGAATAACACACGGTCGTCTGCTATGTCAAGAGAGCTGACCATAGATAAATAACATTACATGTTTTGTCCGTATGCTGTATGACTGGACAGTCAAAGGAAAAGCAGCAGGCTGATGAGCATATCTATCGATCACTCTACTTTACATATACCAGCATGTCCCTTGTTAGGTACATGAGCACTGCAGCCCAACATATAGGTCCGGTGTTGCTTTTCCCTCTCCCAGTTTGAGCTCTGTTCTACAAGGTCTCCAAGTCATGATACTATGTCACACATTATTGCATTAATTGGTCTTAAACTTGTCTATAATTCAATTTAACACACAATTTTATTTCTTTGGGAAACCTTTACCTATTAATAAGAGTCCTATATTCCTCCAGCCAATGCTAAATTTTAGCCCTGCACTCTAGGCAGGCTTCCTTGTGCCTTTTACTGAGGAGTGGCTTCTGTCTGGCCACTCAGGTCTGATTGGTGGATTGCTGCAGAGATGGTTGTCCTTCTGGAAGGTTTTACTTTCTCAACAGAGGACTTCTAGAGCTCTGACAGAGTCGCTATCAAATTTGTAGTCACCTCCCTGACTCAAGCAGGGTACAGACGGCTCGATATTGCAGCCGTTCGATGTTCCCTGCAGCAGCGTTATTACATCATCGCACTGCTGTCAGATATCGAAGGAGCTGAAGACACACCGCTGCAATGGACATCACACGTGGTTTACGATCATGTCTAATATCCCTGTTCCAATCAATCCCGCTCTAAAATAGGGCCACATATAATATAGGCCAGATAGATGGCCGTGAGTGCGCATGGCGCTCGAAGCGGCCATCGATCTGGCCCATATCTACACATGTGTAACCAGCTTAAGGCCCTTCTCTCCCTAATGCTTAGTTTAGATGGCTGGCCAGCTCTAGGAAGAGTCCTGGTGGTTTTGAACTTCTTCCACTTAAGGATGATGGAGGCCACTCTGCTCCTTCAAAGCAGTAAAAACATTTCTGTGACCTTCTCCAGATTTGTGCCTCAAGACATTCCTGTCTTGGAGGTCTACAGACAATTCCTTGGTTTGTGCTCTGACATGACATCTGAGGTGCTCATATAGACAGGGGTGTGTCTTTCCAAATCATGTGCAATCAACTGAATTTACCCCAGGTGGACTCCAATAAAGCTGCAGAAACATATCAAGTATGATCAGCAGAAACAGGATGCACCTTAGCTCAATTTTAAGCTTCATGTCAAAGGCTGTGAATAGTTTTGTACATTTTATTTACATAAATTTGCCAAAATTGTTGTGTGTAGAATTGAAATAGATTTTGATCCATTTTGGAATAAGGCTGTAACATAAGAAAATGTGGAAAAAGTTAACACTTTCTGCACTGCAAATAATTCTATCCTGAGCTACACTCTGGGTTACCACTAGGGATTATTTCTCAGCACAAACACTGTACGCAAATACTTATTCAAATACTTTCTAGCCGCACTGAATATCATGTGTGGTCGTCTTGTTATTTCAAAGCTACAGTTGAGGGTCTCTGTTGTTGACGAGTTCCTGCCTAGGAGAGATGTCCCAGACACCATTTTGGCTGCCAAGGCGCTACATAAGGCAGTTGCAGGGGGGCACTTATAACAAGCTCCCCTCCTGCGGTCAGAAAAAGATTTTTTTTTTTCAAAATTAAGGTTCTCAGCAGTATCGGCTGAGCTATAGCCAAAACTGCAGAGGTTCGCTTTAAGTTTATTTATTTATTTTCTAAGAAGCGCTCTATAGCACTGACCTGAATTTCAGATGTCATCTCAGTAATCCAAGAATCCACAGTTTTCTGAATTCGAATTTTCTCTGTCCCATTACTGTAAAGCAAAAAAAAATTTGATAGGTTCAAAAACATATCCTTAAATATTCAAATCCCCTCGGCCTTTCATCAAATGTCCTCCAATAAAGACTCTTACTTAACAACAGAAAGATGTGATGACTTTGTTTGACAAAGTAGGGGCACATGCACAGTATAACGCCCTAACCCTTTAGGGAGGTCTAACAGCTGGAGAGGAGTCCCGTTGTGGAACCAAAGTCCCACAGATGTCTCCGGGGCTGGGCTGCACATGAGCAACCACCGTACAGTGCGACACTGAGGAGGAGGGACTAACCTTGTGAAACTCTTTGCTCTATCAGTGATGCTAACTATGTAGCTGCATTGAATATAATAAAGACAATAAACAACAGGAAGAAAAGGGGAATTAAAAAAATAGTTCGATCATGAAAGTGGACCTATCACTATAAATTCATCTTTTCAAAAATTTCACTAGAATTGCCGATAATGGGGAGGAATGCATTAAAAAATTACCTATAAGGAGTAATTTAACTAGATCCCTCGCAGCCCCTCCTCTCTACCTGGCTCTGCCGATGAGCTGCCGCAGCACCCCCCGGGGCCCACCACGGATAGACGGGTAAATCTCTAATCTCGGCTCTACATTAAACTGAGTGACTCAATTTTTTCCATAGAAAACCATTAAAAGCACCCCAGTGGCCACTTATGATATTGCACCCTGTGTTAACCCCCAGAAGCCTGAAAAACTAAATATGGAATCTCTTATACGATTCCAGGGAATAGCAGGTAAGTATATTTTTTTAGGATTGTGGAGTGCTATGCCACCATCATAAGAGCTCAGAAGTAAGTCAAACTTTCATTTTATATACTGTATTTTCAGACTATAAGACGCACCCAAAATTTTGGAGGGAAAATTAGGGGAAAAAACTGAAACACAGCCATTCAGATATAAAGCGAATATACAGAATGTTCCAGGAAATTAGACAGTACTGGACCATGAAGTATTTACTATTCCTCCAGCCAAAAGGCCAGTGCCAGGAGGGAGGACTTGGTTGCAGGGCTGAAACTTTAGCATGTATCTATACACTAGCAGTACCCATTCTCTGAACACACAGACCAACTGCTGAAGAGACATTTTACAATCTGGCACTGAACAACTTACCCATGAGCAGCTATTTACATATAGGAGGAGATCTCCTATAGGATGGAGATCTAGAGGATGAGTCTGTGTTCCAAAATGTATTTATTGCAATGCAGAATGTTAATGTAATTACACAACTCATGCTATCGAATTGTGAAATGTGTCCATAAGTTGGTCAGTGTGTTCAGAGAATAGGTACTGCTAGTGCTAATGCAGCTACGATCTCCCTTCTTGGCAATATTTTTTGGCTTGGCTGGAGGGAATGGAACACATTTCTGCCTCCTGGCATACAATGTCCCATTGATTTTAACGATTATAGAGTGTGTCTTCAAAGAAGAATAAGAAAATCCAAATAAATTTTACCCCCGATACATATACAATGCAATACATTAAAATGTGAAATTAGAATGAACCACAAAATATACAAGAAATAAAACATACAGCTGAATTTTACACATTTTAGGCATGTTTTGTTTGAGTGAACAGCAGAGATAAAATATTCTAAAAAGACTATAGACTTATTTCAAACAAAACCCCCCTTAATATCTGGCCTCCTTATTTTCTCTCCTAATGCTTCTAGAGTAAACATGCCCTCTTGTCTCCAAGGAATGAATTCAATAACCCCTTAAAAGAACAAAATGTGTATAATGGAGAATATTGGTAATGTTACCTGTTTGTGGTCAGAGCATTGATGAGGGAGTACATAGCAGCACCATCCTTGGCACGAATAATGGCTTCCAAATTGTCATCAATGACTTTCTTATTATTCTGTACCTCTCTCAAGATGCGCTCTGCATCCTCAAACATTGACTTTGGTGGATTCACAGCTGATCGCCGGTAGGAATGAGGCGCTAACACAGGCACAGAGGTCATGATGGAAGGGACTCTTGGCTAAAGGGAAAATAAGTGTAAATATGTATATTTTTCAGTATGGGTTCAGGCAACCAAGGCCAAAAATGTGCAAAGGAAGTACAGACTGTACAGCAAAGGACAACAAGGCTTATACATAGAGGAATTGCCCTATCTGAACATCATTTTAACATATTACTTTGTGCATACAGTGGACCCTTCAGTTACAACTAGTGATGGCCGAACATCGGCCAAGTCCGTTCGCGAACAGGCAGATCGAACTTTTAGAAAAGTCCAACATCCTTGGGGAGATTTAAATGCCCAATCTGTTCACGGAGAATTTGAATCGGAAAAACCCAGGTCCCTTCCGGCACCTGGAAGAGTTTAAAGCCAATTTTTTTTTCAGTAGAGACCAGGTTCTCTACCCGGTCTCTAGTGAACATATTCTTCCTCTGGTCGGATCTTGCTGCTGCTTGCGGACAGTTCGGCCATCACTAGTTACAACTGGTTTGACTTAAGTCCAACTTGAGTATCAACCAAAAGATTGACCTTCAACCAGGATCATGCCCAAGGCCATAATATCTTTCTGCTTGTGTGATGGCATTCATGTCACCTGCTGTCACGGTACAGCACATCAAAATGGACCATCTCACATATCTGCAAAAGTCTGCAAGGCCAGATTTCTAATCTTTTTTTGGGGGGGGGGGACTCTCCTTCCCAACAATAATCACTTTCCATTGCACCCTCTCTTATTGTAAGGCAAACATGTCACCTTGAATGGCGATCACACATTTTTGTTTCTGGTATGCTTGGCATATTATAACTTTATGGTGACAACACCAGGACGATTACTGGTGTTTCTGGTAAATTACACATAATACACAATACTTATTTTTATGAAAAGGTAAGGTAAGGGGTGCTTTGAGAGGTTCATTATTTCTTATGGGAAAAAGTATTGACTTGACAACCAAACCTAGGGAACCAATAAAGTTCATAAGTCAAGGGTCTATTGTATACAGAAGGCAATATAAGCACAGTCAGATTGATCAATCTAAAGGCTGCCATACACGGGTCAGATTTGCACCGGATTCCGGCCTGATCGATTCCGGGCGCGTGCACGCGAAACGATCGGGCCGGAATCCCGTGCAGCCCACCTTGTCCGTCCGATCGGGTCCGACCGATCGGGGGCTCAGAATCGGATCCGCCAGAGAACCAACATGTTGGTCTTTCGGGTCCGATTCTGCCCAGATCAGCGGGAGTTGCATTCCGGGAGGTGATCAATCGGACACGGATCCGGCAGGACAAGGTGGTATGCAGCGATCGGATTCCTTAATTGGCCGCTCGATCGGACCTCCGATTCCCGCTGAGATCGCCGGAATCGATCGGATGGGTGATCGAGCGGACATGGAATCCGACACGTGTATGGCTAGCTTAAGAGCACCAAGTAAAACATGGTTCTTGTTACTTGTTACCATCATGCAAGGAAACTATACAAGGATGGTGTTCTAACTATCTCCCCACTTGTATGGGAGTACCCTACATAACTTTATTTTTGGGTGGGAGGTCATATATTTTATACAAAAAAAGTCAAAACATTAATGAACATGTCATGAACAATGAAAACACACGAATATCCAGAAATAAACATATACTTTCCAGCATCAAAATCAAAGAAAAATAAAAAAAATTTAATATATTCCAGGTTATCAGACCTTAGCCGTCATGGCATTTTTAGGCTTTTCTGCTGATCCAACCAGTAGCATACATACTGCAATAAGATGGTTTCAATGACTAGAACAGGGGTCAGCAGCCTTTACTATCAAACCAGCCAATATCGGGCAAAACATAATAAATTGACCGCATAGCATACTGCTGCACACTATCATTTCCTGTACACTTGTAGGGGAAGTACTAATGCAGCTCATCGACTAATGAAGTGTGTTAGCTAACACATGCAATGTATACTGTACAACACGGGTGTATGTTGTACAGTGATAACATGCGCATTGCTGGTACTCAACACAGCACATACAATGTGAAAGAGTCGAATGACTGGATATAAAAAGGTGGCCCCTTTTTTTTTGTTTCCTGCTCCCTGACATACACAACCTGTTTATTTTCTTCCATGGCATTTGCTACATGATCCCTCCTGACCCTTCTCCTGAAAGGGAGCAGAGCAAAGACCCAAAGCTGCTTCTGCAGCCAGTGATCTTGGCTCTCTCTTATTTCCATCGTGTATGCACTGGTGGGAGGGAGGAGGCTTGCTGGTAGCCAGGGAATGACAACAAAGAGCTTAAAGAGCTTCATGCTGCTCCTGAGCCCCAGGTTTCAGACTTCTAGAATGTATCTAAAAAGAAAAAACAGTCACTCTGTGACAGCAACATCGTCAGTCTGCTTTAAAACAATTAAAATAGTTTCTATAGTTTAAACTATATACACTAAAGCAATACTTGTATGCACTCCTGTCAATGTTAGGTTTTTTGTCTCCATATTACTTTTTCATTGGTCTGTTGGTCGCCTGTACTGTGTCATTTTACAAAAACCAGGTACAGGCAATCAAAGCAGAGTACAGAGTGCTCTGCTGTGTTTCCCCGCCAAGTAATTGGCGAGTCCCCCAATATTCAGAATCGCAGCAGGCTCCCCAAGGATAGGCAAGTATCCCGGAGTGTAGCTCAGGGTGAGTTTGTTTTCTAAACGAACTACCACCAGGGAGATAAACATAGGCTGAAATAAACAGAGAGACTGACTTCTATATTTTTTTCATTATTTTTTTGCCCATGGTTGTACTTGAGATATATAAAAAAAAAACCTTGTTCATGCAATTTCTACTATGGAGTTACAACTTTTCCAATTATATTTCTACTCTGCCTTCTTATCACATGAAGCCATTAGCAGTGACTACAAGTGGCCATGTTGATTTTCATTGAACAGGCACTGCTACCATTGTTACCATTAGGAAGTTGGAAGAGCTATGATATGGGGCCAACAGTGGAATGAGTGAACAGAACATGGCTACATAAAGGCTTGGGTAAGATCAGCAGCAGCACAGCAAAAATGTGTGGTACAGATGGATTTATCATATCAGTTATAATAAATTTATATTTAAGATCTACAATAAATATCTCATCATCACTGATGGTCACTACCATAAAGACCAATATATGACCATTGATGCACAATAGACATACCTTTAAATCTTCCGCTTGTGACTTCCATTCTTTTGCATCCTTATTAAACAAAAAAAACAAAATTCAAGATCTTAGAAGTAATACTGTGGTTCCATATAAGATACACAGGTTTGTGTAGATTTTGCATTCAAAGAATGCCACTAGTAACCTTCCTGTGGATCAACCTAAACAACTCCACCTTCCAAGATACCTTCCCATAGAAGGCCTAATTTCAGCATTCGGCTTGTGTGTACCAATCTGACAGTTCTGAAGGAATACGCAATTCATACAAAACATTGCTTTATATATATTTGCCGGGAACTATATATATATACGCACACTATAACTATATATATATATATATACATATATATACACACACACTGAGTGGCTAGAATAACCCCAGTTCCTATTAGCTGACATAAATCACTTATGGAGTATTTAAAAGACACAATAAAAACATATTGGGTTGTGATCACTCAGAGAAGGCAAAGCAGTGATAAAGGAAAATGATGGAAGATCTAAGGGGATCTATAACCTCACCTTCATCAAAGCTTGCATATCCTGCTTCAAGGAATTCAGATCCTGCAACACATCATCAGCTTTCTGCACGGCCATGCTGGAGATGGCATTGGTTTTCTTAATGGACACATCACTTTGGAGAATGCTATAAATGAAGACATCGGCATTACTATATGAGAGAGAATTAACCATGAGATATATCCAATATTATTAGTAGTTACAGAATTATACTTGTGTCTTCCCAGTCTGAGCATTAAGCAGGGTACAGACGGCGCGATAATCGAGCCGTCCGATGTACCCTGCAGCAGCGTGATGACGTCATCACGCTGCTGTCAGATATCGGCGTGCTGGGGAGAGACAGTTTTGATCTCCCCGGCTCAGCCGAGCTTTGCCTAGGCAAAGCATTGGATATCGGCCGTATTTACGGTAAGCCGATAAGGCTGTTTTTGAGCGGGATTGATTTGTCCCGCTCGAAAACAGCGGTGGGCACATATTATATAGGCCAGATAGATGGCCGTGAGTGCGCACATCGCTCGAAGCGGCCATCGATTTGGCCCATATCTTAGCGTCTGTACCCTGCTTTACTCTGGTCCCCATTTATCTGTTCCAGTAATACCAGTTTAACTCACTGGGGTCATTGGATAAGAAGAAAATATATCCATCCATATAATCCAGAATAAAAGCTTTGTGATTGTAGGTCTGCTTGGCACAGTCTTTGTCAGTAGAATTTATGTTATAGGAGAAGATAGTCTTTGTATTAATTATAATAAATAATTTCCCATAAAAGCAATATACCTACAACACACACACAATACAACACACAAGGGCACATGAGCTGATCCATCAATCATGACTGGTTGGCAGCAGCGGACCTCTACACCTGGTCTGACAAAGCTGCCCAGACTCCATGATATGTATAGATGGAATGCTTCTACATAGAGTTATATCGGATTACAGATCCTGCCTCAGCCTTGGATGCGTTCCAGTTGGAAGCCGGCAAAAGGCAATCTAAGTAGACACTATAAACAGTTAGCGGTCCAGACAACTTTTAAAACGTGCCAATTACTCTGTGTGTTTCCTGTGAAACCAACCTGGAAAGCCGCCAGCTATTCCTATCTCTTATTAACTCACTAGAACAGAGGCGGAGCAGAGCTGCTGGTTGTCATAGATACCAAAGTAGCAGAACTAATTGCATGCATCACCTTAAACGACTTGTTTTGTTAATGAGAAATAAGAGTATTTAAATGACATTTGTAAGAGGCAGAAGTGTCAACTGTGCAGAGAGGCGGCTTCCACCACCATGATGGGATTTCAGCATCTCCCTTTGTATATGTAATAACTTGGGGAAGGATGGACTGACTGATATAGGAACTCATAAAATTATTTATGAAAAACAAATGGGAAATGTTACCTGCCCCTGGAGTCTCTCCATTGTTGTACAGCTAAGCCTGAAGCTGGGTACACACAGCTCAATGAAGAAACAGATAAGAGCAACATCAGGCGCCGTGCGCGCTCAAGGTGCCTGATGTTGCTCTACCTTGAGCCATCCAAGGTTCCTTCGAGCAGGATCAACAGAAATGGAAAGAAACTCGAAATCTATTACTTTGAATGGGGACAGTGGGTTTCCATCCAATGTAACTGACAGGCTACCAGCCGCAGAAGTAGACATGGGGGCAGCTCCAGCCTTGTGCGATCATGTCATTGTGCTTGGCTGGAGCTTCAGAAGCCTGGGGGAGGGACAAGCAGGGACTAGACTTAGAAAAACATGGGGGGAACTAGCTTCAGAAAGTAAGTAGAATGTATGTAACATGTATGTGTGTGTATGTCTCTTAATGATGCATAGTTGCTGTGTTTGTGTTTTATGCATCTCTGCATGATTGCTGTGTGTATTTGATGCATGTCCCTGCTAAAGTTTTCCAGCAATTTTTTGAAAAACAGACAGTTTATAGCTATAGTCTATAACTTCAGTGTGCTCTTAATTTCTCCCCTAGTGGTAAAAGTGCACCATTTCTAATTGCAGTTGTTTCACTTAATTAGGAAAGGGAGTTGTATTTCAAATAAAATTTGAATCTGAACCTGTGTAGTTTGAATGGTGGGGCTCAATATTATTTGTGAGAATGTTCCTATCTAGAAAAAGGGGGTGTCTGAAGGGAAAGTTTAGGAACCACTGCATTAGTGTAAACTTGAACCCCAACAAGAACTCCTGTTTAAAGTTTAACCTCCTTGGCAGCCTGCCCAAACCCGAACAAAACAAACACAGCCCTAGCCGGGATCGGGCACACACACCTGTGCTCTGAAAGCTTAAAGTGATTCTGCATCGCTGCAGGCCCGCCAATAATCTCGGGCGTCGCATCTTCGGAGTCATTGGTGACCACCATTATAATGGATGGATGTCACTTTCCCAGAGTACAGTATAGAACCACCAGGGGGGTAAAATCTGTTTATCTTTTTCCATATATTTATATCCAGTCAGATTGTAGAACATACACATAATTTGTTTGCTATAATAATTCGTCTGTGCAAAGCCAATACTTAAACTGCATAAGTCAATCAAAAAGATAATACAGTATCATACAAAAGTGAGTACACCCCTGACATTGTGACTAATTGTGTATCTATTTATGGACCAGCACTCCTCATATGACACTTTGATACAATGTAAAGTTGAACAGCTTGTATAGCATTGTAAATTTGTTGTACACTAAAAACAACTCAACACATTAATGTCTAAACATCTAGTAAGTACACCCCTAAGAAAATGTCTAAATTATACCCAATTAGACATTTTCCCTCCACAGTGTCATGTAACTTGTTAGTTGAGAGGATATGTGTTAAGTTTGGTGTTATTGCTCTCACACTCTCACATACTGGTCACTGAAAATTCAGCAGGATACCTCATGGTAAGGAACTCTCTAAGCATCTGAAATAAAGAATTGTTGCTCTACATAAAGATGGCCTAGGCTATAAGAAGATATATATAGTTTTCCCCCGCTTTTCCGGTTGTCTCTAATCCAAATCTTAGCCGCAGTCATGTCTTTTCAAGCAAGATACTGTTATACAATGTATGGTGTAAGTGAACTTGGATTTAAATTATTTAGCTAATACTTTTACAACACAGATTTTTATTTGACTCTTGGTTTTCTATTTAAACTTATAGTGACTACATCTTGCACAAATTAACCCCTTAGGAAGCAGGCAGCCACGAAACGCGTCGGGGTGCAATAGTTTCTATATCTATTTTGATACCATGTGTATTTGGATATTTATATGTATCTGGATGTCTGTTTTGTATCAAAAAGTATTCATTACTATCATGTACTTGTTAAAGTATTTCTTTATAAATCATGACATTGTGAACCATGTAATTGTGGTTTCTAATATCATAAAAATCGAAATAAAAAAAATTTGATGTACTTTTATACCGTTGCCTTTAAA
>CM070043.1:12208003-12221907 GCA_036250615.1 Ptychadena robeensis
ATGGTGCGCTTCTGGTACAGAAATCTGGACCTCAGCAGTGCGCTAGGGAGGTTAAAAGGCAAGATACCAATTTAAAAAGCAAGAAGTAAGATACCTGTAGGAATACTGTGAAAAACAATGCCTCCCTTTAAATGTCCTAAATAACTCTTACTTTCTGTTTGGTAAAACTGTTGTCAGTTGGATAGGTAAGTGGATATGTTACACTACCTGTAATGCAATCTTTTTAATAGTGAGTGCAACTAAATGTTTACTTTGTAAAACATATGGTTCCCTGTATGCTGCATGAAGCAGTTTTTCTTGCAGAATTTTACCTATTAGTGTGACTGTCCCCAAAAGCTGCTTCTCTTTGGCACGTCATATATCACATGTATTTTGACATTTTTATATGAAATGCAAGAGTAGTAATGTATATATGTCTGTATTGCAGATGAGGACAACAAGGACTCACCCACAACTTGGAATGTATGCTCCTACGATATATGATTTGGCTGAAAAGTTTTTCAAAGTTTGAAAGTAACTTAAGGTTCCCTTTGCATAATAAAACATAATTTGTTTACATTTGTTTGCTATTCTCAGTTTTACCTGTTGTCCCCTCCACATGGGTAAATCTGACGGCGGGGTACTTGTTAGAAGGAAGAGCTGGTGGGATGTAAGCCGGATCTCTTTTCTTCATAGTAAGATCTGGTAGAGGAGCAGGAATGTCTCGCAGCCTCTTCACTGAGATATGCACTGTGCTCCTGTCACTGTCCGGGGAGCATTCAACCTTGTCATGGTGGCCCGTTCTCAGAGATCCCTGAAGGCCACTCTTGTGACTAGAACCCTCAGTTATATGACGGACCTCCTGGCCTTCTTCAGCCACCTTTCCTATATCTAAAGCATTTGTTATCTCCTGCCCATTCTTTCTGGTTGAACCATGGCTGTGATCCAGACCTGAGCGATGAGCAGATTGCGGAGTTGCTTTAGTCCTTGTCACTAGATCAGACGCTTCCTTTGTCTTGAATGATAGGGTGGAGGTACCCCTTTGTCTGTGCTCCCCAAATACACGACTGGTTTGACTTCTTGATGCCACCATCCCAAACTCCATGAGATCCCGAAGTCCCAGGCTGGTGTCACCCCTTGGTGTCTCCTTCCTCAGTGATCCTGTCCTATGGACACTAGTAGAACGAATTAACACATCACTGGCTGTAGTGCTGGCCACTGAATCCAAGCTGATGTCTGAAGCTTCTTCTTGCATCCTTCTATAGTCCGAACCCCCAAATCCTCCTGTAACTCTAGCTACTTATCCACGTCCCGATGCGGAACCCCCAAACCGGAGGAAGCCAAAACCAGACCGGAGGAAGCCAAAAACACACAGCTGATATGTTTACTAAAGGTGCCTGGTTGTCATCACCAGAGAAAACATTCAAAAGATGTCGTCTTTGTAGTACTCTACGATGTATGCGTCGGTCATGTTTACGAAGACCAAAGCGCATTTACAAACATACTAGGAATCTCACCCAAAATGGACTCCGCAGTTGAGTCATGGAAATACACACTTCGCGCTCTAGCGTTGGTTGCTAGCCGCTAAGACTCATTGACGGTTAGTTGGTTCGTCTGACATTCTATTCCGAAAGGAAATTGATTCCTTACAACCCTGACTAAACATATCGTTATTGTTTCACAATGATCTTTCTACTGTTCAACCAATAATAATATTTAATAACACCAACGGTTCACAAGACTGACGTTTTATAAGGAAATTTGGTTTATAAGTAAAATGTATAACTGGTTAAATAACGTCTTAAAATAAAAGTGTAAAAGCATTAGAATTTTTACAACTGTGGATTCCCACCCAGAAATCACTTTGCCACTCCTGCAAGTTTACGGTAAAAAAAAAAGTATAATAATAATTCGGAACTAAATTCGGGCAGCAATGTTTCCTTCGAGGAGTTTAGACTGTAACACCCGCATCGCCTGGATATTGCATGTAAATGCATTTGCAGATTCGTTCACTGTCATTCAACAGTGATTAAAAATTCGCTATAGATTACAAAGTATAAATTAACGAGACTCGTGTAATTTGGGGGGGTTTATTAATTAATTTATTTGGAATTTATATTCTTTTGTCGGCACTAAAAATGACCTTTGGGAGGAATGTGCTGCTGTCAATAGTGCCGGTTCCGCTCACGTGTTCCTGCAGCAAGGAGAGCAGAGGGCTGCACAGAGTAGGTCAGTGTGTGTTTTGGGGTGACCTGACGTTTTATCTGCTAGGGGTGAGGTCATGTCAGGGGGTTCCACATAACATTCGTTTACATTTACTACTAAAATCTAACTGCAAATAATTTACGAACAACGGAATATTTCATCCATATCTTTGGTATAAAGGAGGGATTTATAGTCCTGAAGGACTACACAACAAACCAAACCGGACTTGCATAGGCAATACATTTTGCTGCACTACAATGTACCACTATAGATATGTAAGGAAATAAACCTTATCTGGGATATTTGAATGAAAACTTCATAATTTTCAAAAACAACTATTAGAAATCAGATTATTGTTTGAATTGAAAAAAAAAAAGAAATCAAATTATTGATGTCTGTGAACATGCAGGACTGTAGATCTGGTCAGTAGAGATGTTCATGGGACTGCTTAGAAGTAGAGGACCGGATACAATGCTGACCTTGCAAGGTCATCATAATTTTTTGTTTATGTATGTAAGTATACAGGAGTTTGGTTTCCTGTAATAATCATGTTGTGTGTTGGGGCCCATTCTCTCTGTTTGGTACAGTGTAACACAGCCATTTTAATGTAGAAATTGTCCTTTTGCTAATCCTTTAACAGACAAGGTTGATAAATGTCATAGGGTTGATTGCATGTCAACATTCATGTAAAATTATAAAGTCATACGTATGCATTGTTTTGTTTGTTTCCTGTGTATCTTAGTACTTACTGCATTCATTCCTGTTTGTAAAGCAGCCTTAGGCTGAGGCTCCACTAGGGTCCCCAGGGTGCCACAGGGTCTCCACAGTCATAGATCGGCTGTGGAACAAGAAATGCGGTTGAAGTCTATGGATGCGAATCACTTGACAACAATGGATAAAAAAATTAGAAACGCGCCGAAAACACATGATTAAACCGCGTCTGGTTCGGACAGAAAACACATGCTTTTCTGCATGTGTTTTTTCTGTCCGCCTTAGTGGAACCTCAGCCTTAATATAAGCCTTAAGCTGGGCATACACGTACCAATTCTTGCACGACCCGATCCGATGCCATGCGCGCTCCCGCATCCCTTAAGGATCGGGTCGTGCAGGTATTGGAGGCTGCAACTGATGAGGATTGGGCTGAAATCAGTAAATTTTAGTCCGATCCCATTAGTTCAGCTGGGGACAGCTGCTCCCAGCCGAACTAAAGAGATGCAGATTGCTGGCCGATTCTCGGCATTAGCAGGCAGGCGTGATGACCTCATCACGCCTGCCTGCTACTGCATAGAATCGCATAAGGAATAGGCGGTACATGACGTCATCACGCTGCTCTGTAGAGATGACAGTGTCGATAGAGACGCCGGTCTCCATTGAGCTAACGGCATCGGCCAGAGCATACCGGACATGTCCGTTCTCTGGCCGGCCGAGCTGTGGGGCGACAGGGATCTGTCGCCCTATGTGGGCACCCCCGATCGGCGGCCGATGTTGCCGATGGCCACGTGCGCGCACGCCCATCAGTCGGCGGCAAAATTGGCCGCCGCTCGGTACGTGTATGGCAGCCTTTAGCTATATACAGCTTAGCAAATAATAACACAAGTGCTCCTGGGGCTCCAGGGAAGAAGCCCCAGGTAAGAAGAGGCACATTCCCCATAAAAGAAGTTCGGGGCCAAACTGGCACAGGAGGAGACATAAAATAAACCTAAAAAGCTGTATTCATTAAGCATTGCTTGTAGGTTGGGATAGTTTTTTTTTATTATACTTGATTTAAAAACTATTAAATGACGCCCTACTCTACTTCTGTTGTTTTCTATAGAGAAGAACACAGCAGGGTGTTGCATGCTTATCTTAACCACCTAGGCAGTTTGTCTGTCTTCGTTTAGGGTTAGTAGGTTTACAAACAACACTCACCCTGAACTAACCTCTTGGTAACTTACCTGTCCAGCAGAAGCTCATGCTGTCTCTGAGCATCGGTGTCCCCATCGATCTTCTGGGTGCTGCCTCTTTAGCGTTCGATTAACTGTTAGAATCGATCATGAAAATGGATTCCTTTTTACCTGAATCCCTCTTCTAAAATTGATGGAAATTAAATAAAATTAATTTGAGCAGCAATGGGTCATGTTGGTAAATTTAAGTCAGTAATGGTGGGTTTTCTAGGTATTTGGACGGATTTGTATGAGATGACACTATGGAGCATGTGCACAGGGTTTAGGAAAGGAATCAAATGGTTTTGAATCGATCACACTGTGTGTGGTGGTACCACATCCATTGATGTTAGGCCGACAGTCAATTTTTCCATCGCACAAGCTGAACAAATCTTAGATCGATCGAGCAAATGTTGATGTGTTTATGGCCACCTTTATACTTCCTCCATAGAACAGAATGAGTTCTGTATTTGGACAACAGTTTGACGTCTGTACAGCAGTTTGGGCCTATTCATACCTTTTATGTTTTGTTTAATAAAACATAAATATTTGTACTACTAATTGACAGATAGGAAAGTTCACATGTGTGTATTTACCTTTTTTTTTGCCCAAAGTTCAGGTTGTACTGTAGATATTGACGAATACATCATGCTAATCATTATTTGGATTTTAACAGGTCATTGGTTATAAACCTCTACAGTAATGGCTGTTTCAGAAGCAGATCAAATAAAACAGGTAATATAAATGTTTATTCATACCACAATAACGCCTGTGTTTGGCCCCAGAGGATTGAAGTTAGACATCCTTGCGTTAGAGCAGAAAGCTAAAACTTTGTGTTAATATAAAGTAGTGTATGAGCAAAACTGCTCCTATTGTCTCCATAGACAGAATAGAGAGATCTTCCTTCACATTCTGTCCTCTGGACATCAATCAAGAAGTATTTTTTCTAATGGGAGGGATACCCCATAATATATAGTTTACATAAACAAGTGTCGCCAATAGAAGATTTCCGGTTCTGGCAGCAAATAACTTTTTTTACACTTAGTTTTCTGTCCTCTGAACATCAATCAAGAAGTATTTTTTCTAATGGGAGGGATACCCCATAATATATAGTTTACATAAACAAGTGTCGCCAATAGAAGATTTCCGGTTCTGGCAGCAAATAACTTTTTTTACACTTAGTTTTGTTTCTAGTTACAATAACTAACTAGGACACAGACCGCAATCATAACCTGATATGGTCTTTCCATAATAAAAGTAACTTTTAACATATTTAACAGTCTTCCGTGTTTGAAAAATGTAAATACGTCATGGATATATGCATGGAATATCAAGTTTGGTTATAAAATACCATTTAGTGCTAATTTAGGCTATTGCTACATCTCTTGGCTTAGAGAGTAAAAGGTGGGCATACATGAGTTGATCTTTTAATCAATTCCCGAACAATTGATCCCGCTCAAAGAAAGCTTGATCGAACAAGGAACCAACATGTTGGTAAATCCCTGTTTGATTGCTGTTACTTTGAATGGGGACATGGGTGCACATTAATTTGCCATTTAATGCAGTGCAAGTGCGGCAGAGTGACACCATCATGCTGCGCTTGAGGCTTCATCGTTTGAACGGGTATCGTTCCATGTATGGCCACCTTAAGTGTAGCTGAAGGTCCACAATAGTTAACTATATCTGTTCTTGGTGTAAGATTGCCTGCCTGTATTTTGCAGACAGTTCAAGAAGACATCAAAGGTGGTGATCTGAAGTGCTGATCATTCTATGTCAGTGGTTCGTAAATGTTCCTTGCAGGGCCCCCCTTTTCTATTTAGGAACATTATCGAGCCCCCCTCCCTATTCAAACACAGGTTAAGAATGAGAGCCCTCCCACCCCTGGAATACCTTCGTGCCCCCCAGTTTGGGAACCACTGCTCTATGTGATCAGTATTGCAAATACACTAGTATTGGCTGGATGTGTTTTTTTTTTTTTTTTGCTGAGCTCATATTCATTACATCAGCCTTCTCTTTAAGAAACTTTTTTGACCAGTGACCTATGGACTGCTAAGGATGCTTTTTGAGGTTGCAACTATGTGCAGTCCCAGGGTTTGTACCAATGTGTCATATTGCCTCCTCTCCACCCTTCTAGTGGAGGTCTTTTCCATAAAATAAACAGGCAGTGTGGCTTAAGGTAATTGGATTTAAAAATAAACAAATGTTATTGGAAAACATCTTTGTTGCTGGAGCTGCACTTGGAAAAGAAGGAAAGAAAAAGATTCCTTATGTGCCATTTTCTTGCTATTAACAAGATTGCAGGATTATTCATTACAATGTAGCGCATTGCAGTAGTTTTTATGTCTTGTGTGACTATACTGACAATATTTAAAGCGGTTTTAAAGTAAAACAAAAAAAAACACACATACATGAAATAAGCACATTACTTACCTGTCAGCCGTTCAGATCCTAGAAAACTGCTACACAAAAACAAATAAAATGATTTACCTTCTTCATGTTTTATCGGATGGTGGCAGCATGTTGAAGAAGGGCAGAGAAGCCACTTCCTGATCGATTTTTCTCTGTGCAGCAGCTGACAACAACCCCCCCCCCTTCTCCTTCACAGACAGAGACCCCTCTGCTGCTCCGTGGGAGGGGAGAATGGGGGGGGGGCACTCTGCTGGATCCATCTAGTTTCACGTCACATCTGTGAGACTCAGACGCAAGGGCTTATGGGAGAGAATTCCCAGTAACCCTGGCAGCTTGTTACGTCCTGCCTCCTGCTGTCAGAAATCGTTTTGGTTTTTTTTTAGTTGGGGATCTGTGCAGTATAAGCTAAGCTGAAGCTGATACTGCAGAGAGACCTAACAAGTGGTAGTGTTGTCCCGCTAAACATATTTTTGTTATAGTCTGAAGTATTAGTGTTCAGCACATTGTAAAATTCTTTTATTATCCACAGTTCAAGGAGTTTCTTGGAACATATAATAAATTGACAGAAAACTGCTTCCTGGATTGTGTGAAGGACTTTACAACACGAGAGGTGAAACCTGAAGAGGTATGTTTGTGTTTTGTATTCACTGAATGATAGGCTAGGCTAATATCTGTGTTTCAATGAATTTATAGAATTTAGTAACAGACAATAATACTTGGTGTGAAGGTGTCTAGTAAGTATACACTATCTCTTCTGATTGCCTAACTGCCTAGATTTTTTATTCAATCAACTTAATTCAATAAATTTTTATATTGATTGGTTGAAAATCTATGGCAGCCCACATGATTAGATCAACCTAAAACAATTAAAATGAGGAAAATAATTGATTGAAAAATGATTGGACGTGCTGGAAAATTTTAATTGGTTGTATTGAAAATGATTACCCTTTCAGTCGATCCCAAAAAAGTTGATCAAATATCTGTTACTAGAGTTGGCAAACATACAATCAATCCTGGACCCGAAAAATTTATCTTTTTAAGTTGATTGAACAGAAAATCTAGATGTGAATAGGGGGGCTTTAGTTGCTACTATGTCAAAGCAATGTCCTCTAGCAATGGGTCATTTTGTTTGCATAGATAAGCTGTATACTTCTAAAGCTAGCCATACACGCACGGAGCGGCGGCTGATTTTGCTGCCGACCGATGGGCGTGCGCGCTCGCGGCCGTCAGTCGGCGGCAAAATCGGCTGCCGATCGGGGGTGCCGGCCAGTGAACAGACATGCCCGATATTCTCTGGTCGATGCCGTTTGTTTTAATGAAGATCGGCGTCTTTATTGAAGCTAACGGACAGCACACAAAGGGTGCCCGCCGATACTGTGAGCTCTGGAGAACAGCGTGATGACGTCATCTCGCTGCACTCCAGAGCTGATCTGACTTGCTCTGTCCGCCCCCACTCGGTACATGTGTGGGGGCCTTAAGTTGTATCTCTTTAGTCAATTAACCTCTACAGGTGCTAAATGCAGTTTCAGTTTTCATATAATTTGCATAGGAAGGGGATCTGTCTTGGATTACTTCCTTTCAAAGGTTGTGACTCGCCAGGCAGTGGACTCTTCATTCCTCAATTAAACTGACAATTAACAAGTGTTTGTTATTTTGGAAAATACACTATGAAAAAAGAAAGGTGACTGAGTTTAATTAGGATATGTTATTGATAGATGGAGTTGAAATAAGAAAGGGCAAAAATGAGACATCCAGAATGATAAATAGTAGTGTACTCTTTCTAAGCCACAACTGACAACAATCCTTTAGAGGAGTTCTGTACTAGGTTGGCACAGGCTTCCTGAGGGATTTTTGCCCAGCCTTCCATTGCAAATTGTTCTAATTGGTCATAATTGCATGGTTTCTGAGCATGGACATTCACTTTGAGCACCTGCCACAGATTTTCAATAGGACTGAGGTCTGGGCTCTGTGCGGCCACTTCAGGATCTTGGGTTTGGTATATTATGCATTTTCTCCATTCTCTATTGTAGGTCTTTTTTAACCACTGGTCAATAGTGACAGAGTACCTCATTTCACTGCAATCAATCGAGTCTAATTATTTTTTTATACATGAAATTGGCAATGCTTATTACAATAGATTTAGAATACTAGAAAGTATACATGTTATTACTAGCCTTAGTTTGCCAATGTCTTGATACAAAGATGCTCATGGTCCCCTCTGCTTGTCCCCTGTAATGAGTGTACATAATGCCAAGAGGAGTCTGAATGTCCACCTTATCTATACTCATTGCAGTGAACAAGCAGAAGGGAGCTGGAGAAATCTCCATATTTTACTTAACCTCCCTAGCGGTTGAGACGAGTCCAGCTCGTCCAGTTGCTAAAAGTGCACTGGACGAGCTGGACTCGTCCAGCACTGATCGGAGACCTGTGGCGCTCACTCACCTGTCCAAGCGTCCGCATCGGCTCTGATCAGCTCTCTCATGCTTCCTGTGTGGAAGCAGATCCCTCCCCCTGCAGGAACATCAGCTGCTGTAGATCGCTCAGATCATATCCCCTGCATCCCCACCAAGGAGGGGGTGCTGATAGGCACCCCCTTCTTTGGTGGGGATGCGATCTGCTGAGCTATCTAGAGCAGCCGATGTTCCTGCAGCAGGAACATCGGCTGCTGTAGATAGCTCAGATCGCATCCCCACCAAGGAGGGGGTGCCGATCACTCCGATAGTGCCCGGGAAACCGCCATGCGGTTTGAATTGAATTCATTTTTGAATTCAGACCGCAGGGCGGGAATTTCAAATCGTTCTGGATACAGGGGAATTGTACTGGGTAAATTGTACCCAGTACAATTTAAAGTAAAAAACACAGCACACATTTACATTTAAATATAATTTTTTTATATACAACAAACAAAATTAAAATTATACTTTAAATAACTTTTTTTTATAATGTAAATTAATTTTTTACAAAAAAAAAAAAATCCATTAAAGTCTATGGTGCACTTTTGGTACAGAAATCTGTACCTCAGCAGTGCGCTAGGGAGGTTAAATATGGGAGTTGAGTTTATTATTTTTTTATCCTTTTACCTTCCTAGTAGTATTTTTTTTTAAAGTGTAAAGGAAAAATTTTTCCCAACATCATCAATGAAGTGATGAATCCAGATGCCCAACACAGGCTTTTGGTCCAGCCATTCTTTTAAATTTGATAACACATTGTGGCTCACAAGTCAAAAGGTTTGCCTATCCCTGTACTAGAATCGTGCATATTGTTTACTTAATAGGAATGTTTTATTTTCTTAACAAACTTAGTATTTCATGATGTGCCTCTTTATTCTCAGATGACCTGCTCTGAGCACTGTCTGCAGAAGTATTTAAAAATGACCCAGAGGATATCCATGAGGTTCCAGGAGTATCATATACAACAGAACGAGGCTCTGGCAGCTAAAGCAGGACTTATCAGCCCACCTCGATAGTGGTGGAAGAATCTTCTTTTCCAAGTTCTACCGTCCCAGAAAAAGCACTATGTGGTGCTCAGAAGAGTTGGAGTTCCAAGTGCGCCAGTCTCCATCCAGCCACGCCGAAGATCTGAGGATTAAAATGCAGACAAAGATTGAAAATGGCAGACTTGTCTTTTCATTGTGGGATGCAATTTTATGAAATGCAGTTCTAACTGTAACATTACCAGTTTTTTTCTAGTAAAATATTATGTTGTGACAGAGATTATTGTGTATGCATGGGCTCAATTAAAAAAAAGAAAAAGATCTGTAAAATTTCTCCAGGTTTTGTCACTTGTCTGTTGCTTTTGAAGTACACAATGAGAGCTATAGCCAAAGCTCCAAACTTCCTGTGTTGACAATAATACACTGAAATTGTAAAAATTTTCAGCCCTGGCCAGTTCTCAGAAGTACAGAACACCTTCCTGTATTAACCTCCCTGAGTATAGCTCAAACTCACCCTGAGCTACGCTCTGGAATACACACCTATCTTCGACAAGCCCACGGCAACGGGGGAGTAACAACGCCGACCAGACCTATTGACCTACATTAATTACAAATCCTCTTTTTACCATTGATATACCAATTACCAGGCTGTTTGTATGGTCGCCGCGGTCCCTGAAGAATGGGGGCCTCCCGTTCCGTTTGCCCCCTGCTTGTAGGCTGGGGTGCTCTACCACTCTAACTACACACCAAGATGTCCTGCTACTTACCTGCAACATCATGCCAGTGATCACTCCCCCTGAGGAAGTTATTTACATCACTACGAAACGCGCGTTGGGGTATCCATGATCCTCCCTGGCATTGCGGGGTGTTTTAGCGGTGCTTGAGACGCCGTTAGTGGCACGTCGAGTGTGGTATTCTACTGTTGATCGCGTAGCAATCATCATTATTGTGAGATGGTCCTGTACCAGGCCATTTGACTGTATTCAATTATTTATGCATGTATGCTGATCAACTATCTGTACGCAGCTTGGTGCTGCTCTGTTTTATAATTTTATCTCGATTAAACTGTGTATGTAACTCTTTTATATCTTTACACGACTTTGATTGCCCCCACCCACTTGACCTTTAAAGTCCCCCCGCCCCTGTACCCACAGGGGAAAAATTTAAACCTGGTCGGAGGAAACTAACCCCTCCTCCCCCCATGTTCTTCTATTTTGTATTATAATTTGGGATGCCGGTCATGTAGGTGGGAAGGAGTGAGAGACCTACATTCTTGTATATTAAGCCCACGGCAATTCTTAATCTTGGCAGACTTGCTGATCGCTTCCGGCACCGTCTCTTTGTTGTCCTCGTTGATGCTAGAGAGGCGGGGTGGCGCCATTGACCTCCATGTTAACTTCCCAGGTTAAGGAGGTGAGATAGAAATTTTTTTTCCATCTCATCTCCTTGGCACCTTGGGGACGACACAGTGGCATGATGATCACATGATCAGGTGATTGTGTTGGTTGTCTTCTCTTGCCTCACTGCACCTATCATGTACTACAAACCTCTCCCTCACTTACCTTCATTTCATTTGAGGTACACTCCATTGATCTGTTTCACCCCCATTCCCTTTACTGTTGCTGTGATCTATCTCCCCCTAGCCCAGGGGTTAGTGGGGTGGGTATTGCATCCGATACCAGAAGATAAAATGTGTTTTTATGGAAACCTTGCAGTAACGCTAGCCCCGCTGTAGTACTGTACTTTACCGAGCTGCAGCATGGCTAGTGAGCTAATTAACATAAAGTCAAAGCGTTACAATGACTGAACACACTTGTGAATGTCTTCTCAGAGGAAGTGTTCCCCAGCAGCTGAGAATGGGAAGCCCACTGCCTAACCCAAGCCCCAACCTCTTAGATTGTAAGCAGGGCCTCCTTTTCTTTTGTTGCAGTCTGTACCTGTGAATATTAGCTTGTGTTGCATCTCTACTCTTAAATCCATTGCATTCATTCCATGAATACCATTGCAGTCAACGAGCAGAGGAGTGTGCATTGTGGGCTGGATTAACAGGCTAAAAAAGCCTGATACGGTCTGCAGGCCGTAGTTTGCCCATGACCAGGCTAACATGTAACATGGATTCAATTATTTAAAACTAAACGGTGAGACCCCAACAAAAATCTACCTTTTCTCTGGTCTTTCCTGTCCGTTAACGACTCGCCTTCCTTTGTTAAACTTTCTTCCTACTTTCTGGAAATCACTCTATTAGGAACGACCTGCTACAAACACAGCACATTGTTCACCCTCTTAAGCTGGGAATAGACGGTACGATGTACTATGCAGTAGCAGGCAGCGTGATAACGTCATCACGCTGCCTGTCAGTGCCGAGAATCGGACGGCACTCTGCTTCTGCAGCTCATTTGTTTGGCTGGGGGCAGCCGTCCCTAGCCGAACTAATGGGATCGGACTAAAATTATCCGTCCTGGTGGATAACTGCGATCCGACAGGATGGGTGATTTTAGCCCAATCCTCGTCGGTTGCAGCCTCCAATTCCTGCACGATCCGATCCTTAAGGGATGTAGGAGCGCGCACGGCATCGGATTGTGCAGGAATTGGTACGTGTATGCCCAGCTTTAGTCCCTTTTGATGGAGTAAAGTACATGTGGTTTACAATCATGCATTTATGATTATGGAAATCAAAGCTTAGGTAAGCAACATTCAGCTCTTAATTTTCTTTTATATGTGGTTTTATGTTTCTGTGTGAAGGCTTGTTTCCATTGTACGCCGGGACCCCTACGCTAAGCGTATACGCTTAGCAGGGGTCCCGACGTATCTCACAGCCTGCCGGCGGATGGTCTGTTTACACATCCGCCGGTGTAAAGGCTGAACGTACTCGACTACGTTCAGCCTGACACCGGCGGATCGGCTCAGCGCAATGAAGACAGAGTCTCCGCCGAGCAGGTAAGTCTATCTGTTATGTTGGGACCCCCTGCTAAGTGTGTACGCTTAGCGGAGGGGTCCCAACGCAATGGAAACAAAGCCATAGAGTCCTCCCTTCTGTCTCTTAACCTTTTCTGCATACTGACAGTGTTATAATTAGAATAATGTTTCTTATTTCTCATAAAACAAAAATAATCAGCAACCCAAACAGTGCCTGAGCAAGTCCTTCGCCTCTCCCAAGGACGTGTGGGCAGGGTAATATTGAACAGGTGAGCACCTAGGCTCCCACTGAACCTCATCAACTGCAATATCTACTCCACATGGGCATGCCATGCCACATTACATGGGCAAAGTTGACATGGCACAAATTACATTGGCAAAAAATACAAGTCAGTATAGATACAAAATGGTATGTGCGGCCCTTTAGTGATGCCAAGGACTGCACTAATGGACCTCCATCCACTGCTTTAGACTCATGTTTATTGTCACTTCTCTTTTGAGTTGATTGGGAGATTTTCAATAACACCTATAGTGTGAGAGAGCCCTCTGACTAGCAGGTGACTATGTAACACTGTATCTAGCAATAACAAAGCCACGGCTGTACAAATGTCCATTATTTGACTTTCTTCATAAAAATAATTAATAATAACACTATAACAACAGCTGATAATGAAGCTGGCCTAGTACAGGATAATGAGACAGGCACTGCGGAGGACAGCACATTGTGACATTACACACAGGCATTGCGGAGGACAGCCCGGCTGCCTGGAAGGACCCCTGTGTGTCTCCGGAGACTCCCCTGTCAGTGCTGGGCCCGGAGAGAAGATGCCGCTGTACGAGGGGCTGGGCAGCGGGGGAGAGAAGACCGCGGTGGTCATAGACCTGGGAGAAGCGTTTACTAAGTGAGTGCACATTGGCGTGTGTGGAGGTTATGGGCCAGGAGTGCATGAGGACACGTCCTAGCGGGGGGTTGATGGCACCTATCATGGGGGTACATCGTAGCGGGGGGGTTCATCCTATCATGAGAGTACATGATAACT
>CM070043.1:12222007-12238035 GCA_036250615.1 Ptychadena robeensis
GGGTCCATGGGACCTGTCATGGGGGTACATCCTAGCTGGGGGTCCATGGGACCTGTCATTGTGGTACATCCTAACTGGGCATTCATGGGATCTGTCATAGGGATACATGGTAACTGGGGGTTTCTAGGACTTGTCATAGGGGTACATCCTAGCTGGGGGTTCATGGGACCTGTCATTGAGGGTACATGATAACTAGGGGTTCATGGAACCTGTCATGGGGGTACATCCTAGCTGGGCATTCATGGGACTTTTTATTGTGGTACATCTTTGCTGAGGGGTTCATGGGACCTGTCGTAGGGGTACATGTTATTTGGGTGTTTTTATGGGAGATATCAATGGAGGACATGACAGCTGGGGGTTCATGGGACCTATCACACATGCTAGCTGGGTATTTATAGTACCTGTTAAAGAAGGATATGAGAGATGGGGGTTCATGGGTCCTGTCCCATGGTGGTTTTAGAACACATGGGCATTTCATTGGGGTGCATGGGACTTATCGGCTGTTATGGGGTGCATGTTCAGAATAACATAGAAAATGCTCTGTTTTATGTGGGGAAATGATATATCTATAGCCAGGTACTCTGTAAAGCACAGTTCTCACTTTGAACTGGGGATGGCGCTATTGTCACTTTTTTTGTCAGGAGTATGTAAGTGGTGTATATACCCTCCTCCAGCTGGCACTGCTGGCAACAATTTCAGCCTCTGTTGTCCTCTCCACAATGCAGAACATAATACTTTGAAAATGTTTATCTATGATCATTTTCTTTTTTTAGATGTGGATTTGCTGGTGAAACAGGACCAAGATGCATTATTCGCAGTGAAATCCGAAAACCTGGCCTTGCAAAGGTAATGAGATGATCTCCGCTCCTCTTTTAATGGAAAACAGATAGGACTTCTGGAGCTAGAAGTGATAATACATCTTCCAATGGGAGCACCTGACCTAGTGGCGGCTATTTATTAACAGAGTTATCCTAATATTGTAATAACTGTGACTGAAATGTCTTTATGAAATAGATCTTTGCTGCATAATAAAAATAAAATCTTGTGTATTGCAGCCAATCAAGGTGGTCCAGTACAACATTAACACAGAAGAGCTGTATTCATATCTGATAGAATTCATTCACATGCTGTATTTCAGGTAAGGGTTTCTCCTTTACACTCCATGCTCATTGTTCCTTCTGTCTGCTGTACAGCGATTAGAGAACTGTGACCCGATCATCTGTTGTTGCCAGAGTCTGGGATACATTTCTTCATCTGTGATATTAGTAGTTTTTGGCAGTTTTAGGTAGATTTGCACTTAAACCTGCGCTCCAGACCGAGCTCTGTAATGAACATATCATGCAGAATATATGATATCAGATGTCTAAGAATAAAGGTGCCATGTGGTCATGTGTTCTTTGTGCCTTCTGTTTCATGTTCACTTTACTTGTGCTTAGTTCTATCTCTTGCATCTTCCAGGCACCTTCTGGTGAATCCCCGGGACCGCCGCGTGGTGATCATAGAATCCGTACTTTCTCCCTCTCATTTCAGGGAAACGCTCACCCGTGCTCTCTTCAAATACTTTGAGGTACTGAATTTACTCTGCTATGGGCAGAATTTTTTATTAGATTTTGGTAGCTAAGAAGTACAACCCTGTGCATGGAAAATGGCATCACATCAATGTGACCACAATCGAAGTTTGTGTAAAAAAAAAATAGTACTGAAAACTTTACTCTGTCTCCCCAAAAACAAGGCGCCCTTACATTTTTGCCTCACGCTGAAATATAAGGCATCCCCCCGAAAACAAGGCACCCCTGAAGATATGGTACTGTAACTCTGGACAGGGGGGATCAGAGGGCCAAGCAAAATGACACAGGAGGATCAGAAGGGGTTACTAAAATGGTAATCCCCCCTCTGAGTCTCCTGTGCCATTTTGATTCCCCCCTCTGATCCCCCCCTGTGTCATTTTAAGTGATCCCCCCCCACCCTGATACTCCAGTGCCATGTTCTTCTTCACGGAAAAATAAGACATCCCCTGAAAATAAGACGGGGGAGCAAAAATGAATAAAAAACACTGTCTTATTTTAGGGAAAACATGATACTTGTCTGTTCTTTGACCGTTTCCAAGAATACAGAGGTATTGGAAAGCTAAGCTCAAAAATGCATGCAGCAGCGTGTTATGCAGTACATGGCAATGCATATATGGCACTCAGGGACACACGCTTGCATATATTTATATAATCCATCAGAAGCCGAGTCCGTACTATCAAAGTTAGTGAGAATTAAACAACAGTTCCCAGCTCTTTCTCAAGTTCTGAAAGTTGAAGCTTGAAACTTGTTCAATTCTCACTGTGCTTAATGCAATAACACTACAGCATTGGAAAACTTTGATGGTACGCACTGTTTCCGATGGATTATATATTGATATTGGAGGGATTGTGAGGACATGTAAAACAGACCAACTGTATTTCTTTGATGAAGGTGCATACACACACTCCTTGACTTACAAACTTAATTTGTTCCAAAGGGTTGGTTGTAAGTCAAAATCGTAATAACATTTTTTGGGGTCATGATACACTGAAAATGCACTAATATTCCTCAGCACTGAGAAAAATACCAAGACACGTATGGGATCCTTGTTTTACACCCCCGTGTATGCTCATGGTGCAGAGGCAAGTTCCTGGACACCTCTGGGGTCCTTGGATGCAACCCCCAGGCAATGGCGTTTATACTGGCTGTACAGAAGACTGTGCTTTAAAGCGTTATTAACACTTTCTGCCACAGGAGGACGCCTGGAAATTCTGGTCATAAATCGAAATTTTAGTCGTATGTCAAGTTGATCTTATCTCGAGGGTCCACTGTATATAAAATGTCTCTGTAGCATTATGACCCTATAACAGCTATACAAATATACACGTAAGAGTCAATTTGACTTGAGGTGAATTACTTTAACAATATCTTTTGGAATTATTAATATCTGGGTTAAAGTTCCTCCACTTAAAATCAGGGTCACATCCAAGAAAATTTCCTTGCATTTAATCTCCCCTCATGTATGATTTCTTACCTGTCTTTCTTCTAGTGGATAGCGTGCTTCTTTCCCATCTAGCTGCATTGTTGGCAGGTTCTCCATCACTTATGGTTACAAGAAAAGAATGTATAAACCATATACCTGCTCTGGTGCTGAATTATGTTCTTTATAGCAAGGCTCCTGATTTGGTGGTGTAATAATTATGAGGTTTGGTAAGGTGCTCAGGTTCTTGCTTTTTGTCTTCCCAGGTTCCTTCTGTTCTGTTTGCTCCGGGTCACCTGATGTCCCTGCTAACACTGGGCATTAACTCGGCCATGGTGCTGGATTGTGGATATGCAGAAAGCCTAGTCCTACCTGTATCCTTTTTGTTTATGTTGACATGGGGGGGGGGGGTGCTAGGTGCTGAAGAAGGGATAAGCAGAAAGCCATGGAGGAACTAGCTGCAGACAGTAAGTAGAGCCATGTAATGTGTATGTGTGTTTTGGGCGCTATGTGGATAATTCATGTCTCTGCATGAGTGTAGTGTGTGTGTGTCTATGTGAATGATGAATGTTTCTGTATAGATATATAATAATTATGTGATGCATGCCTCTGGTATGAAAACCAAATAAAGTAATATTTCCCACTAGCACTAGTTGTTCCTATCTAGAAAAGGGGGGCCCTGTAGGGAAAGTTTGGGACCCACTGGAATAAGGTGACATTTTGTTTCCTTTTCCGTGGGACAGGAAGTCAGGTGAAACATGACCAAGTCCGTAATTTTTTTCAGTTTTGGTCAAACTTAAAAAATTTTTTTTCTGAAGTTCACGCTTAACAAGTTCTTTATTCTTGCATTGCAAATGAGTGATTCTAAGTATATGCCGTGAGGGATAGTTTTCTTCAACTGGGATGTAGACAGAAATCAAATTCAAACTGGCATCAGATACCCATTTTATTTTTGTGGTTCTGCCACAGAATTTCTCATCTCCTGTTTGATAAAAGCTTTTAAGGATTAAAACCTGACTGGGTTATATTTCTCCTCATGTATAAAAAATTATAAAAAGTAACACAATATTACTATTATTATTATTATTATATTCTTAACTTGTAACAGGTATATGAAGGCATTCCTATTCTCAACTGCTGGGGAGCGCTTCCTCTGGGTGGAAAAGCCATTCACAAGTATGCTTCCACTTTATGCCAATTTTACTTTTGTGAGATAATTATTCTTTTTTATGCCTCAATGGTATGTAAAAATGGTCTGATAAAAGTCTACATTGTAATGCAGCATTAAGCAACATTCCATTTTCCTTCAATTACGATTATTATTATAATTATTTAGTTTTATCTGTATAACTATAGCACCAACATATTATGCAGCACTGTACAATTAATAAGGGTTGAAATGCAACACAAGCTATACAGACTATGATACAGTAGGATTGGTGTACCCTGCCCGCTCGGGCTTACAGTCTAATAGGTTTGGAGAACAGAGTATACAATAAGTTGGGGGGGGGGGGACTGGCAGAGCAATGAAGTTAGGAATGAGAAGATGGGTAGGCCAGACTGAAGATGGAGCTTGTTTAAAAGTGTTAAAAGTAGGAGCAATTCAAATGGGGCGAGGGAGAAAGTTCCAGAGAGTGGGAGTGGCCTTAGAGAAGTCTTGACGCTGCACATGTGATGATGTTATGAGTGTGGATGGCATGAGTAGGTCAGTGCAAGTGTAGAGATGACTGGTTAGGTGTATATATATGTGTGTGTGTATATAATATGTATATGTGTGTGTGTATGTGTGTGTATATATATATATATATATATATATATACACTGAGTTGTAAGAGATTTAAACTTGATTCTTGAGAAAAAAACTTGATTCCCAGGGTTTTGGAGGTTAGTGAAGAGATTTTCAAGGAGGAGCAGCAGATTAAGACATTGCAGAGATGAGAGTCTATATGACTTGTGCGCCACAATGTGTTCTTAAATTTAACACAAAAGCCTGTAATGGTCACCGGCCATAGGTGTCCCAATTTCTTGCATCCCTGGCGTCATAGATGATGCAGGGAGCGTGCAGTAGGGACATTTTAATATTTAATTTTAAGATCGCTTTAAAAAAAACAAAACTATATTCATACTGCCAGGGAGCCAAAAAAAGTATACAGCAAAGAGACTTACCTGCTATTATTATTATTATTATTATTATTATTATTAACATTTGTTTATATAGCGCCAGCATATTACAAGCGCTGTACAATACATTAGAGTGAAGATACAACACAATATAACACACAGGTAATGAGCACAGAGGAGTAGAGGACCCTGCCCGGTCAGGCTTACAATCTATAGGTTCTATAAGGTGATACCAATAGGTGGGGGGGGGGGGGGGGGCTGGCATGGTGTGATGTTAGGAATGAGAAGATGGGTAGGAGAGGCTGAAGAGGTGGGTTTTTAGAGCTTTTTTAAGGTGGCAAAGGTAGAAGCAAGTCTGATGTTATTTCAGTAACAATTTTGAGACCTTGGTGATAAGGCGCTCTGGCTCCCCTCCTCCGCTCTTCCACTGCAACGACGTTCAGTTTACTATAGGCATTATACACACTCATTGCAGGGAACAAGTGGATGGAAAGTCTTTCCACTAAGGTGACAAAGGGACGGATTTAAAAGCTAAACGGGCCGAATCTGGCCCCCCAGTTTGCCCATATCTGGTCTAGATAGAGAAAGACCAAATGACAAGAGTGTGCACCAGGGGATTTCTGGGGATAGGAATGGGCAAATCTTGGAGATGGAAGTGGCAGGATCTAGCAATGTTCTGTGGAGTGGGGGTAATTTCCATGTTATAAACTGTCAGTGAGATGTCGGAGGACATGGCACAATTTAACAACATTTTGATTCTGCAAAGTTGTGTCACCATACCAGGAATGATGACCAGTGCATCTGCATCATGTTTTTACTTGTTATTTGATAGAGAACTGGAGGCACAGTTGCTGGAGCTCTGCACGGCGGACACAGGGACAGCCAAGGATCAGAGCCTTCCATCTGTCATGAGTAAGACTTCTTCATTTTCTAGAAGGAGCTCCTAGAAGTTGCTGTTTTGTGTTATTGATTGTGTCTTTATGATTGCAGGTAGCATACCAGAAGAAATAGTGGAAGATATAAAAGGTATGGTTATGCTCTTCATTTCCATAAGACACCTTGTCTGGTTCTGACTCTTATGTGTTTTGGCAAAAGGTAAATGACTGCCAACATTTAACCTGTCCCAGAAGTCAGATCATTTCCCTTGGCTGCTGTGTCATGCTTTTATGTGCTTATATACACACAGGACTAGAGAAATGAAAAGATTCTGTTAACTGATTATTGGGGAGTGTCCTTCCGTGCAGGAATTGGATGCAGCAACTAGCAGGATTGTGCTAAAATCAGCCGTCCTGTTGGATCAATGTGCGATCCGACATGACAGCTGATTTTAGCACAATCCTGCTAGTTGCTGCATCCAATTTCTGCACGACCCGATCCCTAAGGGATGCAGGAGCGCGCACGGCATCGGATCGGTTGTCGGGTCGTGCAGGAATCGGAACGTCTATGCCCAGCTTAACTGATACAGGCCATCCCTGCATAGTAATAGCTGGGGCTTAGTCCTGCTCCATGATGAATGAGAATGTTTGACCTTCCTGCTGTAATAATAATATTGTATCCATAGTCCTGAGCATTTTGCACATGCTAGTGGCCTAGTCAGTTAGGCCGCTGTTGAATCTTTTTACATGAATACTACCAGACCAGAAGTCAGTAGTGTATGACTGTATGAAAGATACAGAGATTACCAGCATTAGGATGCAGCTCCTAGCAATGATTTCTTCTGTTTTTATGGCTGTAATGTGTGTTGTGTTCATCTGTTTTGTTGCAGGCCGTGTCTGCTTTGTAAGTGATCTGCAGAGAGGGCTCAAAATCCAGGCGGCCAAATTTAACATTGATGGTAGTTCAGAGGTAGGACTTGCACGCTGTGCTTTTTATACTTGAAGAATTGAAAAACATCTGTGTTATTGATTGCTTTTTTTTTTCAATATTTCAGCGCCCTGATCCGCCTCCGGATGTTGACTACCCGCTAGATGGACAAAAGATTTTGCATGTTAAGGGACAAATCAGGTTTGACCGAAAGACTTCTCTTCTTAAATATTTACCGTATTTTTCGGACTATAAGACGCACCGGACCATAAGATGCACACAGTTTTTAGGGCAGGAAATCCAGAAAAAAAAATATTTATTAAGTTTTCACATCAATTGGGTTAATGCAATGACATCAATGAAGGCAATATTCAATTCAGCCAGCAGGGGTCACTAGCAGCAGTACACTCTCAAGCTCAGCGTCTTCACCGGGGGGGGGGGGGGGGGGGGGGCAGAAATCTGCAGTCTTCTCCCTCTCTGCTCTAAACAGCTGGGAAGATCAGCTGTGATTGTGTCCGTGGGAACTGCCGAGTTATTGTGGTTCCCACTGACACTGAGAGAGGGAAAGATGGCAGTCCATCTCTCCCTCTCTCTAATTACCTATGCCAGCAAAGCTTTGCTGACAGGCAATTTTAGGGCTTGTTTCCATTGATGCGGTTCCGCGCGTTTGTAGCCGCGCGGCCGCAAGCACAAACAACCGCATCCATTGGAAACTTCAATGTAGTTTCCACTGGTGCGGTTGTGCGCGTTCGGGTGCGGATGCGGTTTAGGGCACGTTTCTGAACGCTAGCTGCTGCGTTTTGAAACGCATCCATGTCCAAACCGCATCCACATCTGCATAAAAAAAAAACGCGTCACGAAAACGCACGACAACTATGCCATGCGTTCAGCCGCGCGGTTGCCGCGCAGCTACAACCACACGGGAACGCTTCAATGGAAACAAGCCCTTACAGTACAGCTGAGAGAGCCGACACCAGCCGGCATCTCTCAACTGACAGTTCCTCCAGCTCCCCCGGCTAATCCGGGGGAGCTGGCGGGCAGCCAAGATGCGACCACCAGTGGCCGCGGGGGTCACACATTCGGACCATAAGACGCAGGCACTTTTTGCCCCCAATTTTGGGGGTGAACAAGTGCGTCTTATGGTCCGAAAAATACGGTAATTGCATGGAGAGGCTGTGTGCATTATTTGAAGTGTTAAGGTAGCCATACACGGATATTTGCGTTTGATAGACCCTCAAAAAAACAATCTTTTCAAGCTGATCGCACAGGAATGAATTCCTGCTAAAAGGAAGCAAGTATTATTTAAGGATTTCTAAATACCTTAAATTGGGTGTGCAACTCTTCTTTCACCTTTCCTAGGGACTCTGTTGTGGAGCTGCTGTTCGAGCAGGATAATGAAGAGAAGTCGGTTGCGACACTGATTTTAGACGCGCTTGTCCAGGTAATTGCAGAATAAATACATCATTTTGTGCATAGTGTGACTTCATTGTGGTGATGTATCCTTTATGGGTATTTAAAGGAAGTACCCCCAGATCTGAGCCTTTGTGTGAAAGTGTTAATCTTTCTAATCTGTAACTGCAACATCTAACAAATATGAAGCCGATGAAAGTTGGAGAAGAATATGAAAACCTTATTTGCTATCGGGTCACAGTTTAATGGCTTAAAGTATTAAAGTTTTAAAGGGTCATCATAAGTAAGACCATTTTTTTCATTTTTTTGTAGTACCGATAATAGAGCAGATCGGAGGTCAAATGTAAGAAAAAATCTTACCCAGTAAATCTTTAAAAATTCTGTGACTGTCCCCTCATGTCTGACTTTCCCATGTCCCCATATGGGCACAGCCAGGCACATCTGAATTGGGTGACCTAGAGGGGAGTGCTTAGTGAGCATGCTTTCATGTTTAGTAAGCATAGCTGAGTAGGCGGAGAAGCTGTTGGAGGGAATATGTGCCCACGGGTGGATCTTCCCTTTGAACTGCATTGTTTGTATCAGTGGGCAACTGTAGTCCAGCTGAGACAGTAACAGAGCCAAAGGAAAGAGCCACCCATAGGCTGCTCTTCCAACTGCCACTTCCTGTGTATGTGAGCTGTGCTCACACTCCCACTGGCAGATCTTTCCTATGGACTGTGTAAAGCTGGGCATAGACCGGCCAATTCCTGCCTGATTCGACAGCCGATCGACCACGTTCCCGCAATCGATCAGCAGGGAATCGGGTGCGCCCCCATCGCACATTAATCCGACGTGACGGTAAATTTAGATCTGATCCCATTAGTTCCCAGCCGAAGTAATGGGCCGCACACAATGGGTTCCCATTGATTCTCGGCACTCGCGGACATGCGTGATGACGTCATCACGCCCACTAGGTCGGTTCGGCAGTCGACCGGAAAACAACCCATCTATGTCCTAGTCTTTCCTCCGTCTCTGCTCTTTATATGAGCTGGACAGTCTGGCACGACAGTGTAAGTAAGCCCAGATGATGCACAGGAAGCTCTGTCAGTTGGGACCAGGAGGCGGCAATGTCTTCCCTGCCTCCTTTAACTCCTGATGTGCTAGCCAGAGCTCCAGTCAGCAGAGAGGGAGTAACCTCAAGTATATTTGGGAATAAATTGCTCTGCTGTATAGGGTGTGTACTATAGGACAGAGCATTTATGGTCCAAAAAATACAGTAATTAATGGATGACTTTGATATGGTCTTTTAAAAGTCAGGAATGTTGTTAAGGGGGCAAGACCCCTGTAAACTTGCTTCTAAAGGTACAGTGCAGTATACTGCGGTCACCATTCTCTTGTGTGTATAAAATCTGTAACATATATGCCTAGCCATTATATCCTTCTGAACTCCCTTTCATATACCACTTACATCTCTTTTCTGTTTAACAGTGCCCAATAGACACAAGGAAACAACTGGCAGAAAACATTGTGGTTATGGGTGGCACTGCCATGCTGCCCGGATTTCTTCATCGGTTAATGGCAGAGATACGTTACTTGGTGGAAAAACCAAAATACAAGGAAACTCTGGCATCTAAGACCTTCAAAATTCACACTCCTCCTGCAAAGCCTAACTGCGTGTCCTGGCTTGGAGGTAATACAGTCTGAGAATGGACATCTACAGTATGTGTAACGCTAACATTTGTAGGATTTGATTCAGGGTTTTGTTACTGTCTGCACCTAGACTAGGAACACCCATCTTTTTGTTCTTCTGGCCTCTTCTAGTACAGAAAATAAACAGCTCTGAGTTTTCAAAGAAAGTCAGGATATTTTTTTTATACCTATACTGGTAATGAATGAGGGGGTGTTGCTTCAGTTTGGAAAGATTTCCCATGTCTTCCTGTTTAAAAAAAACTGAATAAGGAAACATGTTGCTTCACCTGGGAAGAAGGGGAGTTTAGTGACCTTTTTAGACATTTAAATAAAAAAAGTAGGTTATTGAAATTCTTTCATGTTTAATGTTAAACACGGTGACTCAGGTGGTTAGCAGTCTGGCCATGCAGTGCTAGGGTCCTAGTTCAAATCCTGGCCTGGGCACTTTCTGCAAGGAGTTTGCATGCTCTCCCTGTGTTTCCTCCGACACTTCAAAGACATGCTGATAGATTAATTGGCTTCCACCAAAAATAATTCTCCTATGATAGTTACACATGGCTAAAGCTGGCCATAGATGTCCTAATTTCTCATGCGATTTCTGAGAAATTGACCAATGCGATTAAACGAAATGGTGAGGAATCGCACGAAAAACCTATTGGGCAGGGATCGGACGTGTCTGCAAAATTTTAGTTATTCAATTGCCAATCAAAGGACGTTGTTAGAGACTTGTGATCATTTGACCCATGGAGTCCATATCCCACTTCCGTAATTTTTTATCGCATTTTTCTGTGTAGCCGATCTTTAGTTATGTCACCGATTGATTGGCGATTAATCTCATTCCGAAAATGGTGCACTTTTCCATTGATGTATGACTTGTGTTCAAAGACCTAATCGCATGTTACAATCGTTTATAAAATCGATCTCTGGGAAATCGAGACATCTATGACCAGCTTTAGACTGTGCCATATGGCTATGTTGGTTACATAACACATACATGACTAGGGTAGAGGCATTAGATTGTGAGCTCCTCTGAGAAACAGTTAGTAATATGATTATATATGTTCTGTATAGCTCTGGGTAATATGTCTGCGCTATAGAAGTACAAGATAATAATGTTAATGAAGAATATACACAATGATGAATCTTGACCCCTTTCTGGTCACAGTATTGGGGAGCACTCTCATTGTGTCACATGCAGTTTGATCTGCAAGATGATTGATGAAGAATGATGTAAATGTTTCTTGCATTTGCAATGTGTCTCAATAGCAGGAATGTTAAGAAAACCGTCCTGTCAGATTTCAGTGCATTCACTTGTTGTCCTTTCCGTTAAGGAGCAATATTTGGAGCGTTACAAGATATCCTCGGCAGTCGTTCTGTATCTAAAGAATATTATAATCAGACTGGCCGTATACCCGATTGGTGCTGTTTGAACAACCCTCCCCTCGAAATTATGTTTGATGTCGGAAAGTCTGCACCCCCTATGATGAAGAGGGCCTTTTCCACCGAGAAGTGATTTTGCCACCCGGAAAACTCTGGTGAAAGACTGCATACATGCTATATATGCTAAACAAAAGCGCTATTGTACCTCTCACTACTGGGGAGTCACTTTATGAAGTATTTACCGAGATACAATGGGGATGGTGAATTCCGTTGAGTTACAGGACTATCCAACTGCACACAGGATACTGTAACTGTAAAAATTGTCATGAATGTTCTGTGTTCACAAGTAAACATAAAAGAGTGTAGAGGTATGAAGCATTGATGGTCACCAGAGTATTGAATTATCTCTGTGCAAACATAACATCAACTATACAGATATTACCTGGTGCAGTGGGAACCCCCAGTTATGTGTGTAGTACTTGCTTGTAATCTTTTCAGCTATGCCACCTGTACAAGCAATTTGTCAGCTGAGGAGTTGTGAATATCTATATCTCCGTTGTGCTACTCCTTTTAAATAGGACATACTAGTTTATAAACAATAGTAATTAGTAAATTATTACTCGGACCAATCTGATTTAAGGTAAAGACTTTACTAACAGCTACACCAGAGACATGATAGCATTGATGGGAAGACATTCATGAAGTGGCACTTTACCCAGACAATGTGCCAATTGCCTTTTAGACCTTGTGTTGTGCATAGCTCTAGTGTGTTATATTGTACATCGCTAGAACTGCTTGGGGTGCATGCATGTAAACATTGCCTTTGTTTGGGGATGAATGCTTAATATGTTTGTATTTATTTAAGTAATTGCAGTTGTGTTTAACTGTTTTAAACAATGCCGGTCCTGTAACACGGTCTATTCCTAAAGGTTCAGAATAATAAACAGTCTTTATGCAATTGCAAAATGTTTGGTGTGTGCTTATGTCTGCTAAATCCATTATAGCCTGCTACACGTGATAGGATCTCATCTAAAACATGGTTGTAACAGTCCTCGCACATGTCTGGACAAGGGTTAATACTGTATATACTCGAGTATAAGCCGAGGTACCTAATTTAAGAAACCATTCTGGAAAAACTGTATGACTCGAGTATAAGCCTTGTTTGGAGATGTTATTTTTTAATTCAGCAGATTTGTAAGTTAATTACAAAGCCCCTGAACATGATCTTATCACCAAAATTGCTGGAGATGTAGAGAAGGGTGTGTGGACATTGTGAGGAAAAAAGTATTGCTCAAGCATATCACGTTTTTGCACAAAATAAGTTCCCATTCATTCAAATTTAAAAACTTTGACTTGAGTTTGAACCTACTTTATGCAAAAACAAAATGTACTAAAGCCCAGGTGCCCAACCTGCACCCCGGGGGGGCGCATGCGGCCCTTTGGGTGTTCTTCAGCGGCTCACCTCAGTCCTCATAAGGCCCCTGAAACCTAGCTATTTATTCATAGGGCATAGGAACTCCCCTGTCCAGCGATCCCCAGCTGACGAGATCTTCGGAAAGAGGAGAAGCAAGGGACTTCCTCAGGCGCCGTCTGGGTAGATGATTGCCTCCATGTGCACTACCAGACTACAGTGTTACCTAATGCTTGAAATAAAATTTAATACAAGTTGTGTTATTTAAAAAATAATGTCTAGCTATGCCTCCTGTAATTTATTTAAAAAAAAATGATTATACAAGTCAGTATAGATGCAAAATGTTATGTGCGTCCCTTTAGTGATGCAGAGGACCGCACTTGTGGCCCCTTCATGTCAACGCAGTTGCCCACCACTGTACTAGAGCAATATTTATTTTTTCAAATGTTTCCACAACCCTTCTCTACATCTCCAGCAGATTTGATGATGATACCATGTTCAGGCACTTTGCAAGTTCACCTACAAAATGCCGCGATTTTCATTTGAGTATAAGCCAAATAAAATAGTTTGAGTACATTTCAGGTGCTGAGAGCTTATATTCAAGTATATACGGTACAGTCGTAGAAATACATTTGGTGTTCGTTATTTGTTTTTTGGGGGTATTTTCTATACATAACATGTAGCAACCAGTCTCCATTTTTTTAGATTTTTATTATATTTTTGAACGGGAATGACAACAGAACAGTCAACTAATTTCAAATATAAACAGTATAAAAGAAAAACACTCAGTTGTTTCAACAGCGAATTAATAACTTAAAGCAATAACAAGGGGAGGGGGATGAAGAAGGGAGTGGAATAAAAGGAAACAAAGTAATATGAGATAAGGTCACCAGTAACATCACAAAACAAAACACAAAAGCATTATACTCCCCCTCCAGTTGCTAAAACTGCAGACTGCTGGCATATTCTAAAAACTTAGAGCCCTCGCTGTGGGCATGTGAGCTGTCAGTCAGTACAGGAAAGAACTTCAGCTTATTGGCTCTCAGTGCTGTCAATTCTCGAATTCTCTAGTCTGATTGCACACAGCGCCACATACCCTCTCCTATTCTATCCTATAAGTAAGTAGAGTGTGTGTATACGTTGCATGTGTGTATAGGAGTAGTGTGTGTGTAATGCAGGTTATATTGCCATGCCAGCACTTTGAGAAAAATGTTTGGGTTTCAGTGGGCACTGGGTCTCTAAAAGGTTCGTCATCACTGATCTAGGGTGTGAAAAGCTTAGTGGAGGGCAAAAAGTAAGAAGGAAAAAAGGGGGGGGGGCATCAGGGGTGAAGGGCTGAGGAGGGGGTTGGCCAGACAGGAGGGGGAATATTGGAAGTAAATAAACCCATTACAGGTAGGGGAAAGGTAATGTTTTACCCATAGGGATCATACTCTGTCGCCTTTTACTCATTAGAATTTATAGGGAGGCGGTAAAGGAAGAATGTGACTGATGTTCAGCACAAATGACTGATTTACAATATATGATAAGGAGCTGAATTTGTTATTCACAATTGTTACAGTAGCCATAGACGGTCTGATTCCTGATCGACTGCTGTGCCTGTGGATCGTTTCATCACGCTGCAATCAGCCGCTATAAATAATGGGTGTATGCCTACCTTAAGTGGTGCGCACTCATCCCTTAACCTTGTACAAATGAATAGAAACCAACTACACATTGTTCGTTATGGTCTTTTGTCAGTGACATTTCTACTTGTTCTCCCTGTTCCTCTTTTTATAAAAATCTTCTCTCTAAATGTGACGTGAAGGATTGGAATCTGATACCAGTGTTGGGCAGAAAATATATCTGTATATATCTACGTCAGGGATATAGCTGTTTGTGGCTACTTTTAATTAATCCCTTTGTAAGACATGACATGGGGCTGCCATTGCTAACTGTAAAATGGTACCTGGTTTCCCTGAAAATAGGGGACCCCCGAAGATACAGTACTGTAACTCTGGACAGAGGGGCAATCAAAATGACACAGGAGGATCCGAAGGGGTGACTAAAATGGTTATCCCCCTCCTCTGAGTCTCCTGTGCCACCTTGATTCCCCCCTCTGATCCCCCCTGTGTCATTGTATGTGATCCCCCCACCCTGATACCCCAGTGCCATGTTCTTCTTCATGGAAAAATAAGACATCCCACGAAAATAAGACAAAGGGCATCTTTGGGAGCAAAAATATATATAAGACACTGTCTTATTTGAGATAACTTGGTAGTCGCAAACTTTGCTAAAACAGTCAAGAGACTTTACCTGCTCATATGATCAAGTGGAGGGTCAGCACAGGAACTATAAATTCTGTCCTAAAAAGTTTTATTGAAAATGTTTATGGACTTTAAATAAGTACTTCACACTTCTACATATTCAGACAGGAAATGTTTCTGTTTTGGTGTGTGACAACATGGTCTCTCCATAGATACAGTATATTGAGCGTTGTCACCCTAGGACACCCACGTGTTTTAGCAGGTTTATCTGGTGAAATAATGGAAACGCATATCATGCATTGTACTATACACCTCTAGACTGGTACGCAGTACAATCTGACATGGTGTACTGAGACCATGTAAGTAAAGGCCGCCGGAACCAGTCACTATTTCCGGTTGCACCAACAGGAAGACGTCCCAGACTTTGTCCAATAGACGCGGTGCAGCTCACGTGACCCTAGCCCTAGACTCTCGTCGCCTCATGACTGCGCGCTTTCAGCTTTGTTGAGTGCTGCGCACGCGCCCGCAATATAGCCTTTTGATTGGTCCCGTGCGAAGCAATCAGGTGGAGCGATACTGGCTGGTGAGAGTCCGGAGGAAGAACGGAGTGAAAGTGCTGCCTCACCGCCTGAGTTCAGTGTTCGCTGTCAACTATGAGTTCCATCGGGACCGGGGTGAGTGAGCGGGCTAGGCCGCCGGTGCCGCCTTTCGTCTGGGCTGTGTGCGGCGGAGCCAGGCCTAAGACTGTTGGCGCTTTGTGTGACTGAAACCGAAAGTGTGTCAGTGTGGGTGTACATGGGGTCCGCAGTGCACCCCTCTTAGTGCTGGGCACAGTCTGAAGAAGAGGGACACATACAGGAAGCGTGTGTGTGTGCACAAACCTCTACACACACACAAACACACCTATGGTGTGACCCGCCTGTCAGAACAAGGGTAGCTAAATCCTTCATCTTGTTAGACTGACTGCTCAGTTCCTGCTTCTGCGTTGTTGCTGCCATTA